>SOPF01027858.1:109620-129824 GCA_012979155.1 Hypericum perforatum
AAGTGTTACAATTCCAAGCCTAAGCTTGGCTTTTGCTTTGGTTCTTCTCCTCCTTCTTTCTCTTTTTTCCTTCTCTTCCTCACCATTGCTCTCGGCCTTCTCCTTTCCTCTCTTCCTCTCTTTCTTTTCTTTTTCTTTCTCCACACTCATGGCTGCCTCCTCTAAGTCCTCTCTTGCCTTACTTAACTAACTAATGATTTTTAAGTCATATTACATGCCAAAATTAACTTAACTAAATAATTCTTTAGCAAATATCTAGCCAACTCTTCCAAATATGTTCCTAGCTTTAAGCAAGAGTTAAAATGGCTTTAGGACTTGTGAGAAAGAAGTTAAATGCCTTGAACCACCCTTGTTCCCTTAAAGTCTCAGTTGAATGGTAAGTTTTTGGCAAGAAATGGCGCCCTCCATGTCATTGGCGCACTCCATCTAGGCAAGAATAGCAAGTATTGGCGCACTCCATGGTTTTGGCGCACTCCATCCCTTGCCACGGTCTTGAGGTTGGCGCACTCCATCTTAGTGGCGCCCTCCATGCATGCCTTGTCATGCAATTGGTGCACTCCGTGGTTTTGGCGCACTCCATGTAGGCAAAAGTGCAAGGATTGGCGCACTCCATCTCTTTGGAGGGCTCCACCGTCCAATGCTACAACTATTTAGACAAAGTTAGCAGCAAATGAAAGAAGACTTCCAATGCTACAACTTTGACCAAGGAAATTTTTCCCAGATTGGATTTTTGCTATTTAAATAGTAAAAATATGAGGCTAATCATATTCTATTTTTTTGGCAAAACTCGTCAAAAATCATATTTTGCGCGTGCAACTTCAAAATATGATATCTTTGTCTTTCGAACTCCAAAATAGATGATCTTAGTGGCAATAGAAAGAAGAGTTCCAATACTACAAGTTCATTTTGGCATGTATGTTCAAATTCGGAATCTAAGACCTTCGGAAAAATAAAATGCGAGCTGGCCAAAACTTTCTGAGCAAGTTTTTCGCAAGAATTGTGAGAAATGATCTTTGTGTTTTCAAAATGCGATAACTTCTTAGTCCGAAATCCAAAATAGGCAAACTCAGCGGCTATGGAAAGATGACTTCCATGTCCACAAAGCTGTCTTGGCTTGCTTTTACAAACTTGGAGGTTTTGACCCTCGGAAAATAAAATGCGAACCTAAAATTTCTTGGCAAAAATTTTCGTGTAAGTTTTTTGCAAGAATCGTCAGATTTGACCTTTGTGATTTGTAAATGCGATAACTTTTTCATCTTAAGTCCAAAATGAGCAAACTTAGCGGAGTTGAAAAGAAGACACAAAAGTCTTCAATCCCACTGTGGCTTGGTTTTACAAATTCGGAATCTAAAGTTGCCAAAAAATTCAAATCAGTACGTGGCAGTAGAAAATTGTTTTTCTGAGAGTTTGCAAGAAAATTTTTCCTAGTTGACAAAAGTTCCTAACTCAAGTTTGTAAGCTAAGATTTAGCTTCGAAACTCAATTCCCGGCAATGGTGCCAATTGATGAGATTGGTTTTCTGCATCGTGAAATACCTCCAACCACCGTCGCAATATAGTTTATGAAGTAGGATGTCGATGCCACTAGGATTAAGTTTGCGCCTTACTTGGCTCTTAGCTAGTTTTAGGAACTTTCGATGACTTTGGTTTCTTTGGTTTGGTTTTGGTAACTTAACACAGAAATCTAGCAAATACAATAACTATCAAGCAAACAATATTTAAGCAACAACAACAACACAAATATAAACTAAAGTGGGTAAAATACCATTGATCACCGAAACAAACTAAATGAGTCGAGGGGTTTATTAAGTTTGTGTCATGAACCGGGTGTTTCAAGGCAACTAAACTACACTCTCGTGCTAGATTAGTCAAAATTAGTCCTTAGCTAGAATCAAATGAACAAGATGTACTCTCACCCCCAAAAGTCATGTATTCCAAGCTAAACACCAATTATAGTTATCACCCTTTGGATAATCAATCCCCAAGTGAAATTCTCATCTCACAAGGCAACGGATCAACTAGTTAATTTGTCGATCAAACCTATCTCCTCTTGGTCTCAAGGACTTGATTATGTTCGAAGTCTTAGGTGGCCAATCTAGACTAAGCATTAAGTTTTTTAACAAGTACACAATCCATTTGATTTTTACCACCTTAAACCATTAGCTAAGTTTAGGATTTCAAGGCATCAAACCCACAAAATAAACTACTCACACATATTTACAAGAAACATAAACAACAACATAAATATATTACATAAACTAAAGCAAGAGAAAAGTAAAGAGTTTAAGAGAAAAGAAGTGTTACAATTCCAAGCCTAAGCTTGGCTTTTGCTTTGGTTCTTCGCCTCCTTCTTTCTCTTTTTTCTTCTCTTCCTCACCATTGCTCTCGGCCTTCTCCTCTCCTCTCTTCCTCTCTTTCTTTTCTTTTTCTTTCTCCAAACTCACGAATGCCTCCTCTAAGTCCTCTCTTGCCTTACTTAACTAACTAATGATAAATAAGTCATATTACATTCCAAAATTAACTTAACTAAATAATTCTTTAACAAATATCTAACCAACTCTTCCAAATATGTTCCTAGCTTTAAGCAAGAGTTAAAATGGCTTTAGGACTTGTGAGCAAGAAGTCCACCCTTGTTCCCTTAAAGTCTCGGCTGAATGGTAAGTTTTTGGCAAGAAATAGCACCCTCCATGTCATTGGCGCACTCCATCTAGGCAAGAATAGCAAGTATTGGCACACTCCATGGTTTTGGCACACTCCATCCCTTGCCACGGTCTTGAGGTTGGCACACTCCATCTTAGTGGTGCCCTCCATGCATGCCTTGTCATGCAATTGGCGCACTCGGTGGTTTTGGCACACTCCATATAGGCAAAAGTGCAAGGATTGGCGCACTCCATGTTTTTGGCGCCCTCCATGCATTTTTTATATATTGTAGCTACGGATGTCTTCTTTCCAATGCCGCTGACGGCGCCTCAATTAGACTTCATATGAGGAAGTTATGAATTTTCTCGTGCAAGAGGTCTGGCCCAGCGAACTACATGGTTAGCCTCGGAAATAATTGGTGCATTTGGTTTGTCAATGCCATTTTTCTCGCAACCTTGTGATCTTGATCATGCATTGTTAAATCATTATCCATGAAGCTCCTAAACATAAAGAAAACATAAGAAAAATGAAAGATCACGTAGAAAGAACAAATTGTGCAAATGCATGAATAAGGCAAGAAAACACATTTAAGACAATAATAACAACACTAAACTTATACTAAAATGTACACAAATAATAAGTGTTTTTTTGACACTTATCAAATATCGCAGTATTGACGGCATCTGTCCAAAACATCTTTGGTAGGCGACATTTTAATCTCATGGCCCTTGCTCTCTCATTCAGTATCCAGTTCATCCTTTCAGCTATGCCATTCTGTTGAGGTGTCCATACTACAGTCGTCTCCATGCGAATGCCATACTTTGCATAAAAACTTTTTAACTCCTAAATCTCGTACTCTCTGTCATTTATCAGACCTTAGGCATTTCTGTAAATTCTATTTACATAATATAATCAATATGCGGAAGCGTACCCAGATTGGTTGATGTTGAGTAGAACGTCATCGTCGCTATAGCCTAGGTTTCTCTTGCTTTTCTACTATTTATGATGCCTATTGATGGATAGCATTAGCATCTATTTATAGGTAGAGAAAGAACCTAGCTATGTACCCTAATTTGATCTGGTGCATCTATCAAGCTACTAATGGACGGTTGAGATTAAACTAATAACCAGAGTTATAAGAAAACTCTTAATTCCTAAGAGGTATCAATTATAGAGTTCAATTACATGAGAGCCACCTTAATAGAATTATCTAATAGATAGTTCTTACATTCTCCCACTTGGCTTGAATACAGGTTAATAGCTAACATAAGGTGTACAACATTAAGCAATCTCAACTCAAAGTCCATAATCATAATGCCATCATATGTAAGAATTACTAAATACGAGCTATAGCGGTTATATATCATTTATAGATATACTCCCTTCCATAACCATGATATTAGCAATTCAACATATTAGACCAATAAAGCGGTACATAGAACCAATAATAGTCCACAATAATATCTTATAAAGACTTTCTTGTTTTCCCATAAATCCATAATGTATACATCAATAATGAAACAAGAAAACCGTAATGTATAACAGGAACGAATATGTGAGCTCAGAGTGTCATCTATCAAAAGCAATCGGAAGTACAACTAAGACCCATTCTTAGTGCATGCTCTCTAAATTGTTTTGGTTGTAATGGCTTCATCAATAGATCTGTGATCATGAGATCCATACTGATATGCGCAATATACACTCTTCGTTCCTAAACTTCCTCCTTTGACAAAGTACTTTAATTCTATATGCTTTGTACCTCTAGAGAACTTGTCATTTTTGGAAAAAAATACTGCTGAGGAATTATCACAATAAATTTTCAGCAGCTTACTAATGGTGTTGACAACTACAAGTCCTAAAATAAAGGTAATGCAAGGTTCATTGAGAATGGTGAAATTAGTGGGAGTAATCAAAGGGTATAATTAAGGAAGTAGAAGTAGATACAAATTTGCTTGTATCAATTTCTTCTTCTACAATTATACCGAAAGCCACTCAAAATGTTGAAGAAATGAAAGTCAACATGGATCAAAATTTGGGTCAACTTGTACCAATTAATTCACCAAACTCAAATGAACAACCACAAGAAATAGCATTAAGGCATTCTAAATGAGAAAGAAAATCAGCTATTTCGGATGATTTTATGGTTAATTTACTTGAGATAGACTTTGATATCAGAGTCAATAAGGATCCAGTTTCGTTTTCACAAGCTATTACATCGCATGAGTCTGAGAAATGGATCGATGCTATGAAGGAAGAGTTAAGATCTATGGAAAAGCTCAATGTTTGGGATCTCGTTGAATTGCCTGAAGGTTCTAAAAGAGTTGGATGTAAATGGGTCTCTAAGACCAAGCGTGACCCCACTGGCAATATCGAATGATATAAAGTTAGACTTGTAGCAAAAGGTTTTACTTAGAAAAGTAGTATTGATTATAACGAGACTTTTTCACCAGTCTCTAGAAAGACTCTTTAAGGATAATTATGGCATTGGTGGTTCACTATGATTTAGTGTTACACCAAATGGATATGAAAACTGCCTTTCTTAATGGGAATCTTGAAGAGAAAGTTTATATGGATCAACCTGAAGGGTTTGAGGTTGATGGAAAAGAAAAATTACTGTGTAAACTTAAGAGATTGATATATAGGCTTAAACAAACTTCCCGTCAGTGGTATCTCAAGTTTAATGATACCATCATATCTTTTGGCTTTAAAGAAAATGCTGTTGATCGGTGTATATACCAAAAGATTAGTGAAAGCAAGTATATATTCCTAGTCCTATATGTTGATGATATTTTGCTTGCTCCAAATGTCTTAGGAATATTACGTGAGACTAAAGACTTTCTCTCAAAAAAATTTGAGATGAAAGATTTAGGTCAAGCATCCTATGTGATTGGAATAGAGATATTCCGTGATAGGGCATGAGGTTTGCTTAGATTGTCATAGAAAGGGTATTTGGAAAAGATTTTGGAGAAATTCGGACATTCTATATGTAATCCTAGTCCTATTCCTATACATAAAGGTGACAAATTTAGTCTCTAACAATGTCCTAAGAATGAACTAGAATGAAAATTAATGGAGCCTATACCTTATGCTCAAGTTGTTGGTAGCCAACTTGGATGCTGGCATCATAACATGCCACAAATTTGGCTTCCATAGTGGATATTGATGTTGTAATCTGTTTGACACTTTTCCATGAAATTGCTCCATCCGCCAAAAAAATACATATCCACTAGTAGATTTCTTACTATCCAAACATCCAACATAATCTGAATCCGAATATCCAATCACCTCCAATGTGTCAGATCTTCTATACATGAGTATGTGATCTTTAGTTCCATAAAGATACCTTACACTTTCTTTGCAGCTCTCCAATGTTCTTTACCTGGATCCCTTTGGTACCTGCCTAGCATTCTGACCGCGTAACTGATATCCGGTCATGTACAATTTTGCAAGTCCTTTTAGTCCATAACTCAAAAGGAGTTTTTGGAATAGCCTTACTAGGAACCCGATTCAATAAGCATATAGCAGTTTTGGGAGCATACATCCACATTGAGGTAGGCACTTTTACATTACTCATCATACTCTTAACAATTTCAATTAGAGTCTGATTCTACCTTTCTGCTACACCATTTTGTTATGGTGTACCGGGCATGGTGTATTGAGCAATTATAACATGTCTTTCAAGGAATTTTGCAAATAGACCAGGACATTGACCACTTTCATCATGTCTAATTGCCTTTCAACTTTATTCATATATACCTCAAATGCATCAACTGCTTGAGATTTTTCACGAAGTAAATAGACATGACCATAAAGCGAAAAATCATCCATAAAGGTAATAAAATACTTTTCTCCAGCAAAAGATGGAATATTAAATGGTCCATAAATATCGGTGTGTATTATCTCAAGAAGCTAATTACTTCTCGTGGCTCCTTTCTTACTATGTTTGGTTTGCTTTCCCTTAATGCATTCCACACATATGCCAAGATCAGTAAAGTCAAGATTTGGTAGAATCTCATTCTTTACAAATTTTTCTAACTTTCTTTGGATATATGACCCAAACGTTTATGCCACAAGTAAGCAGAACTATTATTCTCAATATTACGCTTAATTCTAACATTATAAAAATTTAGCAAAGATTCAGAAAAGGTTCTATCAAGTTTCAGCTTATATAAACCATCAGATAGAATACCCGAACCAATGAAGTTTGTATTTCTTAAATAAACTAAAACAACCAAATCCAAACTTAACATGAAAACCACAAATGTCCAACATAGAAAGAGAAATCAAGTTTCTTGACACTGAAGGCATATAGAGAGTTTGTAATAAGTCTAAATGATGGCTAGTGTCTAAGACTAAACGATAAGTCCCAATGCCTTCAATTGAAACCTTCATTCGATTTCTCATAAGGAGGAACCTTTCATTTGGGTTTATGGTTTGGATCGACCAGAATCCCTACATAATATTAGAAACATGAGTTGTAGCACCAGAGTCAATCCACCAAGTATTGGAAGATACTTCAGATAAGTTTGATTCGAAACATACAAAGATATTATCTTTACATTTTTTTTCGATAATGTCCCTCATTTTATGAAAGTGACCTTTATCGCCCTTCTTTTCATTTATGGTAGGTGATGAGAGTGGCGTCGTGAAATATCTCTAACAACCATTGCAATATAGTTTATGAAGTAGGATATGGTTCCCACGAGGATCGAGTTTGTGCCTTACTCGGCTTACTAGCTATGTTTTAGGAACTTGATTTGCATTGAATGGTTTGGTAACTTGACCCACAAATATGCACAAAATAACAACTCAAGATCAACAACAACACAAATATAAAGACAAGCAAATTAAACTAAATGATATGATACCAAAGATCACTTAAACATACAAAATGGTTTGAAAGGTTTATTAAGTTCGTGTCGTGATCCGGGTGTTTCAAGGCCACTAATCTACACTTTTGCACTAGATTAGTCTAAATTGATCTTTACCTAGGATTAAGTGAGCTCGATATGCTTTTGCCTCCACAAGTCACTTAATCCTAACTAAACACCAACTATAAGTATCACCCTATGGATAATCAATCACCAAGGAGGAGTCCACATCTCACGAGGCAACAGATCAGCTAGTTAATTGTTCGATCAAGTCTATCTCCTTTTGGTCTCAAGACTTGATTATAATCATAGTTCTAGGTGGCCAATCTAGTCTAAGCATTAAGTTTTTATCAAGTTCACGAACCTTATCATTTTCACCAATCTAAACCATTAGCATGCTTAAGCTTTCAATGCATCATATCACAACAAACTACTCACGCATATTTACATACACACAAACATATTTATTCCATGAACAAAGCATAAAAGTAAAGAGTAAAGAAAGAGTTAGGAGGGTTTACAAGTCCAAGCCTAAGCTTGGTTTTTGCCTTAGCTTTTCTCCTGCTTTCTTCTCCTTCTTTTTCTTCTTTCTTCTCTTCATTTGCTCTCGGCCTCCCCTCTCTTCTTTTCTTTCTTTTTGGTTCGTGAGTTTCCTAGGAGATGGCTGCCTATTTTCTTGCTAAGTCATGGAATGACTTGCCTAAGACATAATACTTAACTAATTACAAACTTAGCTAATGGAAATTATTTAATTACAACTTAATCTAATATTTTACTAACTAGTTTAACCTTGTCTCCACCTTTGCCAATTTTTCCACATGAGTTAAGGTTAGTTGCTAAGGAAATATCTAAGTGTTGGCCACCAATTTTGGCAAGATTCGTGACTTCCATGCAGCCACCACAAAGTTGGCGCCCTCCAAAGCAAGATTGGAGCTCTCCATGCAAGCTAGTCATCCAAAGTTGGCGCCCTCCAAAGATGTATTGGAGCCCTCCATTCTAAGCTTAGTCATCCATATATGGCACCCTCCAATGCAAGATTGGAGCCCTCCACCATGCCATGTCATATATTTGGCACCCTCCAATGCAAGATTGGAGCACTCCACCTTGCCTAGTCATGCATATGGAGCCCTCCATGCTCACTGTTGCATTGATGTCTTTCTTTCTTGCAATGTGGACCACTTAGACTCAGAACTGGTTGATGCCCTTTTGATAGATTGTAGCATAGGATGTCATGTTTCAAATGCCGCTGACGATGCCTTAATCAGACTTTGTATGAGCAAGTTATGATTTTTTTAGTCGAAAGAGGTCAAGGCTGGCGCCCTCCAATGGTAGCTACGGTTTCAACTAACCTTTTTGCCATTTTGCCTTGTCGAGTCCGTTTTGCTCGTATCCTTGAGGTCTTGATTGTGCCTCCGCAGATTATTGTCCATAAAGCTCCTAAAAAAAGAAAACATAAGAAAAACAAACAAACATGACAAAAGCACAAAATGTACAAAAACGAGACAAAGACATAGAAAACTCGTAAAAATGATATGTAACAAACACTAAACTTACACTAAAATGTACATAAGTAATGAGTGTTTTTGACACTCATCACACTCCCACACTTGAATCTTTGCTTGTCCCCAAGAAAAACTCAAATGCGGACATAGACGAAATAAAAACAAACAAACATAAATCACGATAAAAGAAAAACACACAAAAAGGAAAAGACTTGGCATCAAAAGACTATCCCTACATAGCTAGATTAATAACTTAATCACAAAACAAATGAATAGTTAGACACTTCTACACTTAGTTGTTTAAACTAATATTAACACTATGTAAAAGACACTAGAATGTTAAACTCTCGAAGATAAGAAATTTATCTCACTTATTATATAAGTAGGCAACTCCCTATCACTCGTATACTTAGTCAATATATTTCTAAGCATCCTACGTCCTACTCAGCAATATCTTTGATCATACAATTGTTAATGATTATGGGGTCTTTATATCGAGTTGTAATGAGGCTTGGGTAAAGGTGCGGTAAAAATTTGGGTAGTGGTTAAACCACCCAATCCTAGGACATTGCAAAAGCAACTATCACTCGTCTAATCTAGACATCCTCACTATAAATAAAGCTCTACCACTTTCCCAATATGACAATGAAGCTCGAGTCATTCCAAAAGTTCATGCTTTATTCACAGCTTTCTTTTTGCACTTCTTTTCTTTGTTTTTCTCTTTTTTTTCTTTTGTTTTCTTTTTTTACTAACACAATATTTACAACACATTTTTTTCTTAAAAATAAACTAACTAAATAACTTAGCATGTTCTAGGCAAAAACTCGACTTCTACACTTGACCACTAATTTTTCTAAAATATCCACAACTTAAACCATATACATGAAGCTACCAACTAAACCCAAACAATTCATCCTATGATCCTCGGATATGATGGTCAACGGTAAGGAAGATCGGTCATTTAGGCTAAAAGTTGGTTACCTAGTCTATAATCAAGAAAATCTAGGCTCAAATTGGTTAAGCAATTGGAAATCATAGGATTTTGTCTCTAAAGCTCTAGGCTCAAATGTCAAAGAAATGCCCCCATCATCCCACTAACTTTCGCACAACTAAGATTACGACAAGTAATAGTAGGATACCCTAATCTACTGACTTAGTATACACCTTATGAAAAGATTTGGAGACGGATGTCTCCTCTTTTGGCTCAAAGTTCTGACAAGGTTCGCACATTAATATTCTAGTCTAGTCTAAATAGCGAAACCACTAGTCTAAATAACTGAGTGTGAGGTTTCTACATATTCCTAAGCTTTGTTCATGAGTTAAATTCCTAACTAATATAGTGATAAATCTTTAAACATAAGTTGAAAATTTTTGAACGGGGTCAAATTTTAAAAATTTACACCAAGTCTAATCCTAGACACACATATATAAACATTTTAAACACAAAAGAAAGATTGCTGAAGGGAACCCTCCCCCACACTTGAATGACGCATTGTCCTCAAAGTGTCTAAGATACTAGTAAACACCTAATTACAAAAAGAAAACAAATTTGAGATAGTTTTATCTCGACAATCTAGTACGTTAAGAAGCAACAAGGAGATCGAACCCTACAGAGCTCAAATCGGAACACTTCCGTACCGGATCACCAAAGATACGAATAAACTATCTCAATACAAGTATATAAACAAAATAAATATGAACAAACAACATATATCAAAAAAATATGAAATGATAATAAATGAAATAAAAATAAAAATAAAGAAAAAAGGAGCTCCCTGGTCAATTCGTTGTGTGCTTGCTGCAGATCATTATACGCCTATGTTCTTCAAGATGGGCTTGTTGACTTGCAATGGTGAACATCAAATGTGGATAGAGTGTGCCTTGATGTGCTAAACTTATAAACAAAAGATAGTAAATCTAAAAAAAACACACACAAATAAAATGCTAAAAAATTAACACACTTTATAATAAAATCTACGCTAATGTTTTTGGCTTTTATTTATGTTGCTTTCCTGGAAAGCTTGAAAACCAGACACCCTATTCTGATGGGTCACATGTGCAATTTTGACTTTCACAAATCACATAATTCACAAATGGCATACCATGATGAACTGTCTTTTATTAGCGGCCTTTTTAGCTCTAAGCTTAATAGGGTCACCACGTAGTAACACGGTATGATCATTTTGTGAGTCAGTGCTATTTTTGCTACATTCACCTTTGTGTTCGAACTTTTCACCCTCTATACAAATTGTTGAACACAACAATCATATAGTAGAACCTTCTTATCTCTCATCAATCTCAAAAATATAGTCATGTGCCAATCTTCCAACGGGTCAATAGCACTCACATTAGTCATAGGATTGAGAGATTTCAAAATCTCACCCAAATTTAACCAATCCCAACCAACAGTGAGAGGTTGTTCAACATTATGGTCAGGTGTTTTACCTTCAATTTCCATATCCAAGATTAAAAGTTTAGCAAACCTTTTTAGATCTTGAAGTCGAGGTGGAATATTATGGCGGATGACACTAGACTCTTCCTTAGATATGGCTTCCTCTTTTTGCTTCAAATCTTCAATGTTTGCCAAATCTTTGGTCGAGCAAGATTTATGCACAAAGAAATTAGCGCTAGTAATAGGCTCATCACCTTCTTTTTGAGTGCCCTCTTCAATCCCAATCTCTTCTTTCTCTTCCTCCTTTTCCTCATTTTGGTCATCCTCTTTTGGAAGTTCATTGGTATGAATAAACAAGCTTGTTGGGTTATCTTGGCACCAGTCCTCTTTTTCAAAATCCCACAAATGCCCCTTGTTCTTTATACTATATAAATCTTCTAGGAATGACGTTGGATAGATGTATGATTGTTGAAGAATGTATGAAGGTTCCTTAACTTTCAAGTCCATTTGCTTATTGTCATTCTCCACTTGCACTTTATTGTTTTCCCATAAGTTATTGATTACTCATATGGTTCAATGAAGATGGCATCTTTTGTATGTGCACTAGTGCAAATATCATCTAAATGAGCTTGCGCTCTCTCAAAAGTTTGACTTGGCGTACACAATTTCTCAAACTCATTGAATATATCATCACCATTTTCAAATATCTTATCCATTCTTGCTTCCATTGAGTCCAATCTATCTTTAAAGGAATCGGACCTTAGAGGTTGTACTTCTTCTTTGCACCATGAGGAATAAGGATTTCCGCTCCACGTTGGAGGACAAATGGTTTCATGTTGCCCCTCATCGTAAAGATTCTCCAAGTGTGAGGTGGCTCCATGGCGGGTGGGGAACCAGTATTCTTCACATTGACTTTTCTCATGTCCCTCACATCCGCACCACTCACAAGTCCGAAGCTGAGCTTGGATGAGATTGAGTTTTCTTTGATTTGCTTCCTCTAGTTCATGTATGTCCCCAACTTCGTCGTCCAAAATTGATCTTTGAATTCCATTGTACCAATGGTAACTAAAGGAATTCATCCTTTCTTGTTATAGTCTTTCTTGATTTAGCCTCTCTTGCCGCAATTTTTCTTGTCGCAATGTCCTTGCAAAGTGTGCTATGTCCACTTCACTTTCCAAAGGGAAGTTGGTGGTTGAGCGCATTTTGGGCATGCGACTTAGAAATTTTATAACTTTTTCGTCCGATCTCCTATTTAGACAAAGTCAATGGCAAATGAAAGAAGACTTCCAATGCTACAAACTTTTCTAAGTAATTTTTCCCAGATTGGATTTAATTTATTCAAATAGTGAAAATACGAGGCTAATCGTATTCAATTTTTTTGGCAAGACTCGTGAAAAATCGTATTTTGCACGTGCAACTTCAAAATACGATATCTTTGTTGTCCGAACTCCTAATTAGATGATCTTAGTGGATATGGAAAGAGGACTTCCAATACTACAAGTTCATCATGGCTTGTTTGTTCAAAGTTGGAATCTAAGGCCTTTGGAAAAATAAAATGCGAGCTGGCCAAAATTTTCCGAGCAAGTTTTTCGCAAGAATTGTCAGAAATGACCTTTGTGTCTTCAAACTGCGATAACTTCTTCATCCGAACTCCAAAATAGGCAAACTCAGCGGCTATGGAAAGATAACTTCCATGTCCACAAAGTTGTCATGGCTTGCTTTTACAAATTCGGAAGTTTTGACCCTCGGAAAAATAAAATGCGAACCTAAAATTTCTTGGCAAGAATTTTCGTGTAAGTTTTTCGCAAGACTTGTCAGATTTGACCTTTGTGACTTGTAAATGCGATAACTTTTTCGTCTTAAGTCCAAAATGAGCAAACACAGTAGCGTTGGAAAGAAGACACAAAACATCAATCCCACTGTGGCTTGGTTTTACAAATTCGGAATCTACAGTTGCCAAAAATTCAAAACAGTACGTGGCAGTGGCTAACAATTCCTAACTCAAGTTCGTAAGCTAAGTTTTAGCTTCGAAACTAAATCCCCGGCAATGGCGCCAATTGATAAGAGTAGTCTTCAACATCATGAAACACCTCCAACCACTGTCGTAATATAGTTACTGAAGTAGGATATCATTTCCATGAGGATCGAGTTTGCGCCTTACTCGGCTTACTAGCTATGTTTTAGGAATTTGATTTGGATTGAATGGTTTGGTAACTTGACACACAAATATGCAGAAAATAACAACTCAAGATCAACAACAACACAAATATAAAGACAAGCAAATTAAACTAAATGATATGATACCAAAGATCACTTAAACATACAAAATGGTTTGAAAGGTTTATTAAGTTCGTGTCATGATCCGTGTGTTTCAAGGCAACTAATCTACGCTTTTGTGCTAGATTAGACTAAATTGGTCTTTACCTAGGATTAAGTGAGCTTGATGTGCTTTTGCCCCCACAAGTCACGTAATCCTAACTAAACAACAACTATAAGTATCACCCTATGGATAATCAATCACCAAGGAGGAGTCCACATCTCACGATGCAACAGATCAACTAGTTAATTGTTTGATCAAGTCTATCTCTTTTTGGTCTCAAGACTTGATTATAATCATAGTTCTAGGTGGCCAATTTAGTCTAAGTGTTAAGTTTTTAACAAGTTCATGAACCTTATCATTTTCACCAAACTAAACCTAATTTAGCATGCTTAAGCTTTCAAGGCATCATATCACAACAAACTACTCACACATATTTACATACACACAAACCTATTTATTACATGAACAAAGCATAAAAGTAAAGAGTAAAGAAAGAGTTAGGAGGGTTTACAAGTCCAAGCCTAAGCTTGGTTTTTTCCTTAGCTTTTCTCCTCCTTTCTTCTCCTTCTTTTTCTTCTTTCTTCTCTTCATTTGCTCTCACCCTCCCCTCTATTCTTTTCATTCTTTTTAGTTCATGAGTTTCCTAAGAGATGGCTGCCTAGTTTCTTGCTAAGTCATGGAATGACTTGCCTAAGACATAATACGTAACTAATTACAAACTTAGCTAATGGAAATTATTTAATTACAACTTAATCTAATATCTTACTAACTAGTTTAACCTTGTCTCCACCTTTGCCAATTTTTCCACATGAGTTAAGGTTAGTTGTTATGGAAATATCTAAGTGTTGGCCACCATTTTTTGCAAGATTCGTGACTTCCATGAAGCCACCACAAAGTTGGCACCCTCCAATGCAAGATTGGAGCTCTCCATGCAAGCCTAGTCATCCAAAGTTGGCGCCCTCCAAAGATGTATTAGAGCACTCCATTCTAAGCTTAGTCATCCATATATGGCACCTTCCAATGCAAGATTGGAGCACTCCACCTTGCCTAGTCATGCATATGGAGCCCTCCATGCTCACTGTTGCATTGACGTCCTTCCTTCTTGCAATGCGGACCACTTAGACTTAGAACCGATTGATGCCCTTTTAATAGGTTGTAGCGTAGGATGTCTTCTTTCAAATGTCATTGACAGCGCCTCAATCTGACTTTGTATGAGGAAGTTATGATTTTTTTTAGTCGGAAGAGTTCAAGGCTGGCATCCTCAAATGGTAGCTACAGTTTCAACCAATCTTTTTGCCATTTTTCCTTGTCGAGTCTATTTTGCTTGTATCCTCGAGGTCTTGATTGTGCCTCCATAGATTATTGTCTGTAAAGCTCCTAAAAAACAAGAAAATATAAGAAAAACGAACAAACACAACAAAAGCACAAAATGTACAAAAATGAGACAAAGACATAGAAAACTCGTAAAAACAATATGTAACGAACACTAAACTTGCACTAAAATGTACATAAGTAATGAGTGTTTTTGACACTCATCACACCCCCACACTTGAATCTTTGCTTGTCCCCAAGCGAAACTCAAATGCGGACACAGACAAAATAAAAACAAACAAATATAAATCATGATAAAAGAAAAACACACAAAAAGGAAAAGACTTGGCATGAAAAATTTGTAACTTGACTCCCCTCAAAAACTTCAGCTTGGTCAAAAGACTATCCCTACATAGCTAGATTAATAACTTAATCATAAAACTAATGAATAGTTAGACTCTTCTACACTTAGTTGTTTAAACTAATATTAACACTATGTAAAAGACACTAGAACGTTAACCTCTCGAAGATAAGAAATTTATCTCACTTATTATATAAGTAGGCAACTCCCTATCACTTGTATACTTAGTCAATATATTTCTAAGCATCCTACGTCCTACTCAGCGATATCTTTGATCGTACAATTGTTAATGATCAAAGAATCTTTATATCGGGTTGTAATGGGGCTTGGGTAAAGGTGAGATAAAAATTTGGGTAGTGGTAAAACCACCCAATCTGAGGACATTACAAAAGCAACTATCACTCGTCTAATCTAGACAACCTCCTTATAAATAAAGCTCTACCACTTTCCCAATATTCTATGATAATGAAGCTCGAGTCATTCCAAGAGTTCATGCTTTATTCACAACTTTCTTTTTGCACTTCTTTTCTTTGTTTTTCTCTTTTTTTCTTTTTGTTTTTTTTACTAACACAATATTTACAACACATTTTTTTTAAAATAAACAAACTAAATAACTTAGCATGTTCTAGACAAAAACTCGGCTTCTACACCTGACCACTAAATTTTCTAAAATATCCACAACTTAAACCATATACATGAATCTACCAACTAAACCCGTACAATTCATCCTATGATCCTCGAATATGATGGTCAAATGTAAGGAAGATCGGTCATTTAGGCTAAAAGTTGGTTACCTAGTCTACAATCAAGAAAAGGCTAGGCTCAAATTGGTTAAGCAATTGGAAATCATAGAATTTTGTCTCTAAAGCTCTAGGCTCAAATGTCAAAGAATAGGATGTCTTCTTTCAAATGCCGCTTACAGCGCCTCAATTCGACTTTGTATGAGGAAGTTATGATTTTTTTAGTCGGAAGAGGTCAAGGCTAGCACCCTCTAATAGTGGCTACGGTTTCAACCAATCTTTTTGCCTATTTACCTTGTCGAGTCCGTTTTGCTCGTATCCTTGAGGTATTTATCGTGCCTCCGTAGATTATTGTCCGTAAAGCTCCTAAAAGACAAGACAACATAAGAAAAACGAACAAACACGACAAAAGCACAAAATGTACAAAAACGAGACAAAGACATGGAAACTCGTAAAAACGATATGTAACAAATACTAAACTTACACTAAAATGTACATAAGTAATGAGTGTTTTTGACACTCATCAGTAGGTTGATCTACCTTAGCAAGACCCTTCTTTTTGAATTTATTGGCTTTCACTTGGTATACTTTCTGAGCTCCTTTACCTATTAGGCTAATAGAGTGACTTTCTTGGTTTTTTAATCTCCTTTCCTCCTGAACAAGTTTACTGGCCAATTCATTAACAGTCCACTTATCCTTTATGGTATTATAGCTAATCTGAAATGGCCCATATTCAGGAGGTACTGAGTTTAATATGATTTGCACTAAGAATGAGTCATCAGTTCCATGGCCTAGGGTTTTTAATCTTACTGCCAAATTTGTCATCTCTAGCACATGATCATGCATACTTTGCAACCTATTGAACTTCATGGTCATAAGGTTTGCCATTAATGTGCCAGCAAGAGACTTATCTGCAGAATGAAATCTCTCATCCATAGTAGAAAGATATTCCTTTGCACAATCTACCTGTGGAATTGAGCTCTTAATGTTGCTGGCAGTTTTCATGCGCATAAATGCTAAGCTTAATCTGTTTGATCGTTCCTATTCATAATGGAATGCTTTGGCATCTTCAAAACTTTCAGAAGTAATAGCCTTAAGTTTTTCTTCTCATAGTGCCAAGTCAAGATCCGAAGCCCCTAAATAGAACTTAACTTGTTCACTCCATTCAATGAAGTTCAAACTGTCAAACAGATCAACACATGAAGCATGAACTAAAATAGCTACAATTTTAACATACATGCTCTTAACATTCAATAAAGGATTCAAATCATGTAAAAATAGTTAGAGTACATTATAGCTATCCTTTGGGTAGAAACTATAACATACTATCATAAATCAATACCATATAAAACATTCATTGTAAAATTTAATAATTTAAATCAAATAAACATGTTATCTTTGGATAAACATAAATACTTGACCAAATTATAAGTTCATACATAGCGTTCATCAAAGAGCTACATATTCAAAATTAAATACACGTTATCTTTGGATATGCATATGTACTTGATCCAAATATCTCGCTCATCGCCTTTATGTTTGCTATTTACAGAATAATGACCTACCTTTGGGTAGAATCAGTTTTCTCATAAATAGCAAACGTCAATTTATTCATCGGAATCATTAAATGGTATTGCGATAATTGACGAATAAATAACAAATATATATATACATGTTTATCACATTAAAGTTTGGCCACTTTGGTGACTAACTAACATATACTATAACATGTATAACATTAATATCAAGTAGGATTTATTTCAACATTTAATAAATCAACTTGAATAATTATTAATTACAATTTATAACAATAATTCCTAACTCATATAATAGGAGTATTACCATATTAAATTGTAATCAATAACAACCATACTATAATTTCTATTATATCGAAACATATACATATGCAATTATCATATTTAGAAACCATGTACTTACAGCGGAGGCGGGTAGAAACTACATGAGTAATCAACAGAAAACTTTTCAAATCAGTTTTAGGATTTTTAAATCCCACGCAATTATCATGTATATACATAAAACCAGTTTCTGATTAATGTCGTGAATATTTTAATCCATCCAAGTTTCACATAGAATCGATTGAACTGATTTTGGATTAAATTCACTAGTGACACAATTTCCGATTCACGTTTTCATGGCAACCTAATTGTGTATGCATGTGTTTCTATTTCTTTTTAGATTTCAATCCATCCACCAAAAATATAGTCACAGTTCACGGCTCCACAAGATAAAACAATTCCAGAAATCTTTCACGGAGACATGGAGACGAATCATGGAGACGACCGAGTCTTAACTTCTACCAAAGCTTTATACAGAATAATCATACGCATAAAATTTAAAAACAATTCTACCTTAAACAATTCCAGTAGGTTTTCTATGATTTATTATTATTGATTTCAGCCTATACTTTCTTCATAGAAATCCGAAACAAGAATAGTTAATGATTTAACATGATTGGCTCTTGATACCACATGTAAATTCTATTTACATAATATAATCGATAAGCAGAAGCATATCCAGATTGGTTGATGTCGAGTAAAACGTCATCGCCATAGCCTAGGTTTCTCTCGCTTTTCTACCATTTATGATGCTACCGATGGATAGCATTAGCATCTATTTATAGGTAGAGAGAGAATCTAGCTATGTACCCTAATTCGATTTGGTGCGTCCATCAAGCTACCAATGGACAGTTGAGATTAAACTGATAACCAGAGTTATAAGAGAACTCTAACTCCTTAGAGTTATCAATTATAGAGTTCAATTATATGAGAGCCACCTTAATAGAATTATCTAATAGATAATTCTTACAATTTCACCTTAAGATTTATCTCGTTGTCCACAAGAGCCTTCCACTTCCTAAACACATCAATTTTAGAAAGTAAACCCATACTTTCCTGGTAGAGTCATCAATAAAAGTCATGTAATACAAGGAACCACCTAAGGATGCAACTGGTGCTAGTTCCCACAAGTCACTGTGGACCAATTCAAGCTTCTCTGCTTTAGAGGATCTGCCACCTCTTGAGAAGCTTACTCTTTTCTGCTTCCCAAATATACAGTCTTCCCAAAAATCTGCATTAATGGTTTTCAAACCCGGTAGCTTCCCATTTGAACAAAGCATCTGCATCCCTTTCTCATTCATATAGCCTAGCCTACTATGCCATAAGTCTGCATCATCTATAGCTCCCACAAGATCGATGCTTGCATGAGTGTTCCTTGTCATGTACAATGTACTTTCTTTCTCACCTTGAGCCACTACACTAGCTCCATTGGTGATCTTCCATATTTGACAACCAAAGGTCACATCATAACCTTCTTCATCAAGTTATCCCACAGAAAGTAAATTCCTCCTCAGCCCGGGAATATGTCTCACATCTTTCAGTAAAAGCAACGTTCCATTTGGAGTATTGACTCTCACATCTCCGTTACTCACAATTTGTAATAGTTCATTGTCTGCTATATAAACCTTGCCAAATTCTCACAGAGTATAGGTTTCCATCATACCCTTGTCACCGCAAGAGGGGAATGATGCTCCTGAATCTAATATCCAAGACTCTAAAAAAAAGAGGTGAAAAAGAAAGAAAAGAAAAAAAAAGTGAAAAGCAAGAGAAAAAGAAAAAAAAGGTGATTTAGATTTGGCAAGTGTAATGCTTCGCAGTAATTAGCATTTGGTGGAAATTGGGAAATTTGAGCGAATTGTGCTTGGTGAGAATGTTTAGAGATGAGTGACTAGTTTTTGTAAAGCATGTCCTTGAATTTGGTAGTTGAGCTACTATATGATACCATCTCCCATATACCTTTGCCCAATTACTACCTTTTTGTTATATTTGTCCCCCGATCATTAGTGATTATGCGACCTTGAGATGTAATTTAGTACGACGTAGGATGCTTCGAAATATATCGGCCAATTATGCGAGAGATAGGTAGTTGATAACTTACAAATTGAGTGAGAAACTTTCCGAATCCTTGTGAGTTTAACCCTCTATGTCTTTTACATAGTTTTAATACTTTTCTGAATAATTGAGTAGGAGACATTTACTATTTCTAGTCTTG
>SOPF01027859.1:0-16614 GCA_012979155.1 Hypericum perforatum
TAGAAGGTGCAACAAATCTAAAATCTAAATATAAAATGGATCAGTCGATTAGGTTTACAAATCTACTCTTAATTATCATAAAATTACTAGAATTTTAGACGGAATGGAAATCGTTACCTTATTTCATGATATAGAAACTTAAACTTAGCAAATCTTATGACATAGAAGGTCTAACAAATCTAAAATCTAAATATAAAATGGATCAGTCAATTAGGTTTACAAATCTATTCTTAATTATCATAAAATTACTAGAATTTTAGACGGAATGGAAATCGTCACCTTATTTCATGATATAGAAACTTAAACTTGGCAAACCCTATGACATAGAAGGTGCAACAAATCTAAAATGTAAATATAAAATAGATCAGTCGATTAGGTTTACAAATCTACTCTTAACTATCATAAAATTACTAGAATTTTAGACAGAATAGAAATGGTCAACTTATTTCATAATATAGAAACTTAAACTTAGCAAACCCTATGACATAGAAGGTGCAACAAATCTAAAATCTAAATATAAAATTGATCAGTCGCGTAGGTTTACTAATCTACTCTTAACTATCATAAAATTACTAGAATTTTAGATAGAATAGAAATCGTCAACTTATTTCATAATATAGAAACTTAAACTTAGCAAACCTTACGACATAGAAGGTGCAACAAATCTAAAATCTAAATATAAAATGGATCACTCGATTAGGTTTACAAATCTACTCTTAACTATCATAAAATTACTAGAATTTTAGGCGGAATGGAAATCGTAATAAGACTGATTATAGTAATATTAAAATATAAGATAGATGGAATTCAATGAGACTCGTATACTTGAACTTGCACTGAATTAGTTATCTAACAATTAATTAGTTATCTAACAATTTTGTTGAGAAATTTATCCCAATATTTTATGTATGATTGCTTCATATTCTATGTGAATTAAAAGACTCAAAATTTAGTAATTTAATATATAGTAGTGTTAAATATAGCTTTTTCATGCTACTTGATTTATATTAGCCCGTATATTTTGTAGAATGTTTTTAATATTTTTTAGATAATGTGCTAATACTTTGATCTTTATAATTCAGATTTTAAAAATATGCATTAATTTTTTGTATTGATGCCAAAACAATTAGATTTAGAACATAGACTTGCATAAAAATATAAATATGGAAGAGTAGATAGTCTCACAAATAGAGAGGCAACTAAAAAATTCTCACAAAAGAAATTAAAATAATTGCGGCTACGAAAATGAATAATAACAATTAAATCAACAATTATTACATTAGTATTAATTTTACCTCGGTGGCCTAAATCATGCACTTGTTGCATAATAACGTGGATGATGAATTTCGACCAGTCATTGAACACTCCTTCGACGATAGAGGTAGTGGGTCTCTCCGTGTCTGCTTCCATGCCCTACCAACCTTGCATGCATATCTTGCATTCCATTTCTTCACTCCATTTTTTCTAATAAATAAGTTCACAAAATAGAAAGAAAAACACAAAATGAAAAATTCTTAATAATATCAATATTGACTATGGAAAAGTAGGAAATGTTTTCTAAATTTATTTTTTAAGGGTTAAAAGGTTATTTTTTTTATAGAAATTTGAGTGATGTAAAATAAAACAAAATTGTGGAGATGTTTTAATATGTTTCAAAAATATAAAGTTGTGACAGAAATTTATCAAATTTTAGGATTGTGAGATTAATTTACCTAAACACTATGATTCTAGATGTTATTTATCGTAAAAATTATCACATGAAAGAGGTTTTTAGATCTAAAATATTAGAATTAATTTTTTCAATATATACGTAAATATCAAAGAATTACTTGGTCTATATTCAAGTCACTTAAAATTCTTATTTTATATCGTTATTCAAATATAATACTCGATTGTGATATTTCTTTCACACTAAAATGATGACCACATGAACTCTTTGAAAATATTTTAGAAGATGAATAATGATGAAATTTATAAAACAAGTAATTTTAGCACAAATTAGTAAGTTAAAATATTTTAAAATTTATAAAGTATGTAAAAATTAATATATTTATTCAAAATATCAATAAATGTAAAAGTTGAGATAAGATTTAATGATAACATTTTTTGAGAAAGTATTAATTATGCTTGTTACATATAGAGATTATTAAACATATATCTTGATTCAGGACCAAAATTTTTGATCAGTTTAGAGAAATTGTCACTACATGAATTATCACTTTATAAAGTTTTAAATTTATTTAAGGAGTTTATTTGCAAAATCATTTTTTTCATTTTTGGTTGGTTAGAAACTATAAAAAAGGTTACATCTTTAACCCTCGTGTTTGGAAAGGATCATGGAATTACTTTTCAAATCTGAAATTTAAAGTTGTTGTTTAGACTGGAAATTCTTTTAATCAAATTAGATTATATTTTAGAGTAAATTGTCTTAAGGTCTTTGGTGTTTAACAATTTTACTAGCATGATCCCTTCATTATTGACAAAACTACTTCGTCATCCTTTTTTAGATAAATAGAATCCTCAAGTCCTTCACTCTGTTGCCAAAAAATATTAATGGGTTAAATGAGATTAATGCTAGCTTAACTATAAGACCCAAGGTGGAAGTGAATTCTTTGTACCACATCAATTAGAGCAACAAGTTTTTATCTCGTTATAAGGAGAAAATTTATTACTAGTTAGCAATTACATGTGGCATTGAGAAAGATAATTGGACCAAGTACAAAGATGGGTAGCACCATTTGAGCATACCCACATGTACGAGCATGTGTGTATGTGCTTTGACATATTGGTCGCTTGTAGTACTTGGTCGCATTGTTTGACACTTTGGGATACTAGACTCATCGTCAAAATCTAAAAAGTTTCAGATGATGAAAGGGTGCAACAAGGTTGTCTCCAAATACTTCCAGATGACTCATCGATGAGGAGGTGCAAAGGCACCCAAAAAGAGAATGCTTGTGGCCCTTTGGGGTGCCAGACTTCATGGCCTATAAAGAGGTCCTGCCCCACTAACTGCATATCCATCTAGTGTAGTTGCTCTGTCTTCCTCTCTCCAGTCAAAAAATTTTGAGTATCCAAATGTTCATATGAAGCTTCATGATTTATCATGTAATGATCTTGGAAGTACCTTAGTCGTTGTAACTTAAGGATAATTACCATAATAAGTATGTACTGAAATATATTGAAAAATCTTATCTTACAGAGAAGAGTCTAATTATTGTCTCAATTATAAAATTAAGTACATCAATCGTAAGATAAGATTTGTATATACTTGAAGATGGTGTCAAAAAGCTCTACACCATCAATCCTAGAATTATCCATATTCAAAGGCTTACAAAATTCAACACTAAATTCAATAGGTGGTGACAAAAGATGTTCTATCTCATCATGCTCAACCTGATTCAGTTCCTAAAGGAGGATGCACTAAAGGCAACAATGAACGGGATGGACTAATAAACAATTAATGTCCTTGATGCATAAAGTCACAGTAATTTTATGTTTGAGAACTACATCCTAAATAGATTAGACGATACCAGTTACAATGTATATATAGTAACCAAAAATGCTAAAGAACTAAAGAATTCACTCGAGAACAAATACAAAATAGAGGATGTTGGGACAAAAAAATTTATTAGGCGATGATTGTCGACTTCAAGATGGTGGATTCTAATAAGGTTATAAACCAAGTATAAGAGCTGCAACTAATCCTATACGAGCTTTAAGTCTAACAAATACAACTCAATTAATTTTTTCGAGTAGCTACAATGATTAAGAAGTTATCCCCCATAATAAAAGGATTTCAAGAATTGCCTCAAGTATAAGAGGAAAGATATGGGACTTGAAGACCTAATTGTGAGACAAAGGACCAACAAAGACAAATGAAAGTCTATATTCAAGAGTGGTAGGACAAACTCTGAAGCCAATGTATAGTAAGAAAAAGAAGAACTTTAGCAACATGCTAGAGAAGAAGAGTCAAAGAAAAAAAGACAATTGATATAACTACAATAAACTAAGTCATCTGGCAAAAGATTATCAGCTTCTGAAGAATGACAATTAAGAAAAGGCTGATGAGCCCATGACTTGTTTGAATTTGATCTATGATTCGTAGTGTTTGAAGTTAATTAGGTGGACAATCTAAGAGAGTAATTCATTAACATAGGAGCAACATGTCATATTTGCTCAAACAAGGAGATATTCTTGACCTATATCATGATCACTAGTCTTAACTCTTAAGCTTTCATGGCTAGCTCCATAACTTCTAAGATCATCAGTCTGGATAAGGTGGTCTTGAAGCTGACCTCTGATGAGTGCTTAAAACACTCATTACTTGTGTCCATTTTCTAGTCCATTTTTAGTATTTTAGGTTGTTTTATTTGAGTTTTAGTTATCTTTGGCGTAGTTTTGTTTATTTCATGTTTTTAGATGTGTATTTTGTTTCTCATTATGTTTTATGGTTTTAGGAGCTAATTCGAGGAAATGGATGATGACCGAGCTAAACGAGGAGATGCATGGATGAGAGGAAAGATGCAAAGGCGAGAAGAGCAAAGCTGAGGACCTGGCGCACGCTAGAGGAAGTTGGCGCATGCCAGGACTGCACTAAGAGCAAACGACCACGAGCAAGAACGACCAGATGCGAATGACCAAGCATCTGAAGACCTGGCGTAAGCCAGGCACAGTTGGCGTACGCCAAACCAGACAGTGACAGAGCTGCCACTTGCCTCTTTGAGTGGAAAACAATGGAGGAGGCCATGCACTCAGGATTTCTTGGCCTTCTAGTGACACAACACTACTTATTCAGGTCATTATGGAGCAATAAGGACTGCAGCAAGGGTATTTGAGTGCGGATTCTATTGGCCTTTCATATTTAGAGATGCACGTACCTATGTGAAACAATGTGATTGCTGCCAAAGAACGGGTAACATATCAAAAAGAAATGAGATGCCATTATCTGGTATTTTTGAGGTTGAGCTCTTTGATGTGTGAGGGTTGGACTTTATGGGACCTTTTCCCACATCGAATGGCAACAAATACATCTTGGTTGGAGTTGATTACGTTTCAAAGTGGGTAGAAGTTTTGGCGTCACCTACAAATGATGCTAGAGTTGTTATCCTATTTCTTAAAAAACTCTTCTCAAGATTTGGAGTACCACGAGCAATAATCAGTGATGGTGAATCACATTTCTGCAATAAACCATTCGAAGTCCTACTTAAAAGATATGGGGTAACTCATAAGGTGGCAACACCTTATCATCCCCAAACAAGCGAACAGGTGGAGCTTTTGAATCGAGAGCTCAAAAAGATTTTGGAAAAAATGGTTGGATCGGCAAGAAAAGATTGGTCGAATAAGCTTGATGATGCCTTATGGGCATATCGAATGGTATTTAGAACTCCAATAGCAATGTCGCCTTACAGGATAGTTTATGGCAAGGCATGCCATCTTCCTATGGAACTTGAGCATCGTGCGTTCTGGGCCATCAAGACCCTTAATTTACGATTACAAAAAGGTAGGAGAACGAAGAATTCTCCAACTCTATGAGTTGGAAGAAATTCGAGATCTTGCATTCAAAAAGCTCAAAACTCTACAAGGAAAAGACAAAACAAAGACATGATGCCCATATTATCAGAAAAGATTTTAAAGAGGGTCAACATGTTCTTCTTTTTAACTCTAGATTTAAACTCTTCCCTGGGAAGCTCAAATCTAAATGGAGCGGACCTTACATGATTATGAAAGTGTTCCCTTTTGGGGCACTTGATTTACAAAGTGCCAAGAGGGAAGTATTCAGAGTTAATGGCCAAAGATGCAAAATCTACATGAGAGGAGACATCATTAACCAAATTGCAGAAGTGTAATTGGTTAATATGTTGAATAATGCATAAGCACGAAAGTAGTCAAGCTGACGACTCTAAATTAGCATGTTTAGGTTTATTAGGTTCATTTTTAATTTTATTAGTATTTACTTCTATTATTTCGCTAATAGGGATTATCTCATTTTCTTTTACGTGCAGAATTACAAGAATTACAAGAGAGGAAGAAATGTTTTGCTCAAAGTACATTTTACTAGTAAGTTTCCTAGTGAAAAATAAGTTTCCACTAGAAATTTGCCTAGTTATTCTCCGTACGGCAAAAGAAACTTTGAGAATCGAGTGTCGTGACTTACGACATGCTAGTCACCCCTTGCCAAAAGTGAGAATCGTGGAATTAAATGGTGGCTCCACTAGGTGTAACGCTAGGAGAGTTTCAAGGAAAGGAACCCTAGGTTCCATTGCCGGGATATGATTGATGCATGCCAATTATGCCCGACAGGAAGACCTGGCGCATGCCAGAAAGTGGTGGCGTGTGCCAGAAGTGGAAAATGGAAAATCTGGCGTACGCCAGATATGTCTGGCATATGCCAGGTAGGTCAGAATGGGAAACTATATATTCGGCAGTGGCCAATTTTTACTCACAATTCACCATCCACAAGAATTCTTAATTCTGAAACCTAGATCTACTCTTGCCCAAGCATCTCGGAGACTTTGCCCGCATTACCCACAGTCCGAAAACACGAATCAACAATGTTAGGAACTAAAGGATCAAGCCAGATAATCAGGAGGAATACAGGGAAGCACGCGTGGACTCCTACACCATTAGGGTTAGATTCTTCATCAGATCAACCCAGAGACATCCGCCACCGCTACACCGCTCCCATGGCAATCTTCAACGATTGGGAGGGAGAGAGGTACCAAAGATTTTCTCAACTCACTACTGTTAGTCATTTTAAGATTAATTGGAATGAGATGAGAATTTTAGGGGTAGCTGATGAGTTGGATGAGGCTTTTGATAAGATGGGGTGGGGATACTTTAAGGATAGAACAATTTTGGCTAGACAGGAGTTAGTGATGGAATTCTACTGCACTTTGTAGGTTCAGGCAAATAGGCATTCATTTACTGCACGAGTATTTGACACTGATCTTGAGATAGATGAAGATGAATTTGTTGACCTGTTTGAACTTATAAGTGGTGGTGGAGCTTTAGATTTTCACCCAACTAGGTTAGCCCATCAGGCATGGTATGAGATTACTGGTTTCGCTCGCTACGAGTCAGGGAGGGTGCCTAATGCACTGATTAGAGAACCATACTTAGGTATCCTCCATTGCTTTATGACTCTGACCTTCTGTGGTCAATGGGAAGAGTCTAAAGTGTTCCGATCTCAACTATATGCCATCGACTACCTCCGCCATGATGTTAGGTTTAGCACTTATGCTATGGTGGTTGACTGCTTTGCACGTTCGATTAGCGATAGGGAACCTAGGCATCTATACCTAGGTCATATCATTTCTCGCATTGCACGTCATCATTTTCCTACAAGATTTTCTGAGTATACAGGGTCGTATGTAGAGCCGGTGGATCTTGACATCAACAAGCTCAACTACAGCAAGCTGATTAAGAAGACGATGACAAGAGATGGCAAGGAGATAGTGCTGTACAAGCCGTGGGAGGAGCACCAAGCGATCCTAGCTACCCTTACCAGATTAGGCCTTCCACCGCCGGCACAAGCGCCTGACCCTCAGGAGTAGGAGCAGGAGGAGGAAGAGCATCATGACAAGGCTAGACCCAGCCATCAGTCTCCACGCCCGTAGGTAGATTTTCATGACCAGTTTGCTGCGATCCAGTTGCAGCTGCAGGGCTACGGTGACCAGCTTCAGGGATATGGTGTCCAGCTTCAGCATTTGACATCAGCAATTGCTCGCATAGAGGCGTAGCAAAGAGCTGAGATGGAGGAGCAGTGCACCTTCAGAGCTGAGCAAAGGGCACACACAGCATGGATGCGACAGTGGGCCAAGAACTTCGGCAGTGGATTTTTTTTTCCACCACAGTTGCCATCACGGGATTGATAGGGAGCTCCTACTTCCTTATTCTTTTTATTTTTGTTTTACTTTATTGACTTGCCCTTTTATGTATTAGATTTTTGTTAAGTGTGTTTGTTTGCTTATCTTTGTTTTTGATTTCTTGCATGTTCGTGTTTTTGTTTTTGTGTGATATTTGTATTTTTGATTGCGTGTATTAGACACCTTGAGGACAATGTGTCATTAAAGTGTGGGGAAGGTTCCTTCCAGGAAGGAATCTTTCTTCTTAGGATGTTTATAGTGTCTAGGATGTGTAGGTTTAGACTTGGCATGCATTTTTCATAAATTTGACCCCCTCAAAAATTTTCAACTTGTGTTAGAATTTTATCAAATCCTTAGTTAGGGATTTAATTCAAGCACAAAGCCTAGGAATTGGTAGAAACCTCACACTCTGTTGTTTAGGCAAGTAGTTTCACTATGTAGACTAGACTAGAGGGTTTTTGAGTGTACCTTGTGAGGATTTGAGCCGACGGAAGAGACACCAGTCTCTATTTTTCATGAGGTGCATACTTGTGTTAATTAATTAAGGCATCCTACTAGTACTTATCGTGGTCTAGGTTGTGTGGAAGTTAGTGAGATGACGGGGCAATCTTTGATATTTGAGCCTAGAGCCTTAGAGCCAAAATCCTTTACTACCGTTTTTCGTTAAACCATTTGAGCCGAGCCTTTTTATTGATCTTAGATGAGGAAGCCAACTTTGAGCCTATTATCCACCATCTTCCCTACCTTTGATCATCCGATTCGAGGACTTATAGTTTGCGCTTGTTGGGAATGTTTGTATTATGAGTAGTCGATATCTGAAACTAACTTGGGGTATATTTTAGGGTTTTTATAGTTTATGACCATATTGAGAAGCCGAGTTTTGCCTAGACACGTGCATGAGAAAATGTGAAAAGGAAAAGAGAAGTGAAAAAGAAAAGAGAAGTGAAAAAGAAAAGAAAAAGAAAGAAAAGTTGAATAAGTATAAGTTTAGGCAAAACTTGAGCTTCTAGGTCTTAGTATATTGGGATATTGGGGAATGTACGTTTATTATACTTGGTGAGCATGTTTTAGATTAGGCAAGAGACTGCTTAGTTCATGTATTGAGTCCTCGGCCCATTACAACCATATATTTTTACCTCACCTTGACCTTCAGCCCCATTACAACCCGATGAAAAAGCCCCCCGATTATTGACAACCATTGTGACTTTTAGATAGTGCTTAGTAGGACGTAGGATGCTTTGAGATATTGACCAATATGCGAGTGATAGGAAGTTGACCATACACATTATATGAGTGATACACTTTACTATCCTTGAGAGTTTAACCTTCTAGTGTCTTTTACATAGAGTCAACACTGTCTTAAACAATAGAGTGTCGAGGTGCCTATTAGTTTGTAGTGTTTTGTGCTTTGAAATTGATGAACTAACTAGGTTTATGATGAGATTTTAATATAATTTGATGTTTTTGAGGAAAGTTAAGTTTTGATCGAGTCTTGCCAAGTCTTTACCTCGTTTTGTGTTTGTGTGTGTGTATGTGATTTTTGTTTATTTTGTATCCCCATTTGAGTTTTGCTTGTAGACAAGCAAAGATTCAAGTGTGGGGGTGTGATGAGTGCTTAAAACACTCATTACTTATGTCTATTTTCTAGTCCGTTTTTAGTATTTTAGGTTGTTTTATTTGAGTTTTAGTTATCTTTGGCGTAGTTTTGTTTATTTCATGTTTTTAGTTGTGTATTTTGTTTCTCATTATGTTTTATGGTTTTAAGAGCTAATTCGAGGAAATGGATGACGACCGAGCTAGACGAGTGGATGCATGGACGAGAGGAAAGATGCAAAGGCGAGAAGAGCAAAGTTGAGGACCTGGCGCACGCCAGAGGAAGTTGGCGCACGCCAGGACTGCACTAGGAGCAAACGACCACGAGCAAGAACGACCAGACGCGAACAACCAAGCATCTGAAGACCTGGCATATGCCAGGAACAGTTGGTGTACGCCAGACCAGACAGTGACAGAGCTGCCACTTGCCTCTTTGAGTGGAAAATAATGGAGGGGGCCATGCACTCGAGATTTCTTGGCCTTATAGTGACCATGGTAGACCATTATGCTGTAGAGGTGGATAGTTGTTAGGATATTAAGTTAGTTTATTATTGTTTTGACTTTTGACTTTTTTTATGTTAATTAATTGCATTAGTGTAGAAGAAAAAAGTTTGAGTGAGAGAGTGATTGAGCAGCACGATTTTGGGCATCTCTTAGTGAAGAACTTGAGGAAGAAAGCTGGTTTCAATCTTGTAAAGCTTTTCTTCACTTAAACTCTTAATTTAATACTAAGTATGTTGATGTTTATGTGTATATTGTTCTTTGCAAGCATGTGTGAGTAGTTGATCTTTGAGTTTGGTGGCTTAAAGCCACTACTTAGTCACGCTTTAGAGGGTTAAAAACATGATGAACATGTCAAACAATCGAACTTAATGCCATGCTAAACTTGTTTGATCACCAAGGTTAGAAGTTAGTTTAAACTTGAAACCGAGAGGAGATAGTTTAAATGGAAAGGTTAGTTAGATAAGTTGCTGGTTCGAGTTGCTAATAATCTTACTCAGTGATTTATTGTCCTTAAAGTGATGCATATAGTCGGTTCTTTGCTGTGCTTAGTTGGTTTTTGGGGTCGAGAGAACATCTTATCATTCTAAGCATGGTAAAGAAGCAATTAAGGCCTTTCTAGCACGAGAGTGTGGTTTGGTTGATTTCGAAACACTAGGACCATGTTATGTACTTAGTAAACCTTCTAAATTCGATGATTATTGTGGTTTTAAGTTCACTTTGCTCATTTGTGCAATATAAGTTGTTAAAAAATCTGTTAGAAAACCAAACTTTTAAGTAACTAAGTTCATAATTTGTTAGATTAGTAATTCGACTTAAAACGAGTATTTCCATCAAACCACTTCATAAATTGATCTTAGACAAGTTACAAAACCAAGTTGAAGCTTTAAAATCGGTCCTTGTGGAATGATATTCCCGTACTTACTCATTTGTGCAACTCTGCTAGAAATTATGTTATCTTGGCGCACGCCAGGTCGTCTAGATAAATGACCTGTCGTTTAGAAAAATAGCAGAAAACTTTAGGATAAGAGCAAATCCCTCTTGCCCGGGAGGATCAGGAACAACCTCGAGCAAAGACCTAACCTTTAAGTATGTGCTGCATGTCTTGGACATTCACAAGAACTTAGTTTCTATCTCCTGATTAAGCAAAACTAAGCTTAAGCTTATATCTGAGGTTGATAAGCTTCAATGACCAGAGACCAAAGTGGGTCAATTCATAGAAAAAGGTTACCTGGAAAAGGGGCTATTTAAGATGAATATAATAAATGTACACCACAATTTTAATGGCAAACATAGAATTATTATTTCTTCTTACTTGACTAAGTATTCTAATTTATGATATGATAGAATATAATACATAAATTTAAACTAATTTATGATATGATAGAATATAACACATAAATTTAAACTTGCTAAGAAAGTAAGTAAGTTTGAATTTGTTACCAAATCTAGAGTTTAACCCAAATAATAAATGTGAAATATGTGTAAAAACAAAAATGATTAAAATACCTTCTCATTTAATAAAAAGAAACATTACGTCTTTAGATTTAATTCATATGAACATTTGTGATATTAAATACGTACAAACTAAAGCGAGAAGAAATAGTTCATCATGCTTATCAATGAATGTACAAGATATTTCTATTTATATCTATTAAGAAGAAAACACGAAGCTCTAGATGCTTTCAAAAGATATAAGAACAAAGTTGATAATTAGCTTAGTGATAATCCCAAAATAATTCAAAGTAATAAAAGAGGAGAATATGTATATCTATTTAAGGAAATTTGCTAAAAAAATAGTATTATCCATTTGAGGATAGCTCTATACTCACCTCAATCAAACGACATCATCGAAAGTAAAAATTTAACTCTTAAAGAGATGATGAACACTATGTTGACAAGTTTGGACTTATCCCAAAACATATGAAAGAAATCTGTATTCTCAGCTAATCATATAATAAATAGGGGAAAGTATACATAAGTACGGTGTGATTTGGCTATTTCCAAAAAAAGATTGTACGATTTTTTCCTTCCAAATTCAGTATCTATAGTTTACTTTCAAGGATAGTTTTAGTCTGTGGTAGTTTGGAAGGGTACCCTGCCATTTGGTATTGACACGTCAGTGCCATATAAGCACCATATCAACTATTATATCTTATTTGGCCGGGGTGACATGGCATGAGAAAGGAGGAGGGAGGAGGACGAGGAGGAAAAGGAGGAGGGGGCATAGAGGGAGGAGGAGGAGGAGGACAAAGGAGAGGAGGAGGAGGAGAAAAAAGAGGAGGAGGGGGTAGAGGAGGAGGACCGAGAAGTAGGGAGTGGAGGAGGAGGGAGGAAGAGGAAAAGGAGGAGGAAAAAGAAGAAGAGCGGAGGAAGAGGACCGATGAGAAAGAGGAAAGCGGAGGAAAGGAGGAGGAGGAGAAAAAAGGAGGAAAGGGCAGAAGAGGAAGGAAGAGGAGGAGGAGAAAAAAGAGGAAGAAGTGGTAATTTTTCATGCCATGTTACCTCGGCCAAGTAGGGTACAATAATTACGTGGTGCTTACGTGGCACTGACAAGTGGCCAAGCATCCGTCCAAAATGCTCAGTACTAAAACTGTACCAAAAAATAAACTACAGGTATTGAATTTAGAAGAAAAAAAATCACACGATTTTTTTTAAAATAGTTCAACTACACGGTACATGACCGGATTTTATTTCCTTTTATAGATATCTCGACAATCTTTATCCTAACGTCTTATTCTTAATTATCAGTATTAATTTTTCCTGTCTTTGTTTTTGTTTTATTAAGTAAATATTTATCCCAACATCTGATGTCGTTGTTTAATTTAATTAATAGTGTTAATTTCGAGCACTTTCGAGAGATTTGCAAAATTTTTGCTTGCATGAAGCAAGAATCGCTACTAATTGCCGGTTAGCCATACGGCAGTGAATTTGTTCCCGAACCTTGTACACACCGCCTGCCACACTAGGGGAGCTGGCCATGCTTGAAGTCCTTACCTTAACCGCAAGGAGAGAAATGCCGAAGAAGTTATTACCTAACTTATATATGAATTAATTGATGCAATGATTGTGTTGCTGGGTTAGGCACTGAGCCTCGATTGTCTTCAGGTACTGTGCAGGAAGGTCATGCCGATTTTTCTGCAAAACCTAGCAGCGCGGGAGATGCTGAATTACAGGCAAAAATAGCTGACCTAGTTGAGTTGTCTGGACGCATTTCCAGCCTTTGGAACGCTGCACCCTTGCTAGAAGCCCTAGCTGTAGAGGGAGTATACAGCTTGCCTTCACAGGGATCTTGTTCGCTCCTCGAATCCGATCCCTTTATCAGGAATGTTACTGTCTCTCCTCCTGCCTCCAGCGCTTTTGCACTTTCTATTGATTTATTGCTGAGTTTATGCATACAGTTTGCCCTTTCGCAGGATTCCTTACAGCAGATCAGAGGTTATCATGGGCGCTGGTAGCTCGATACTGACTCATGCAGACAGCTTGGCCTCAGAGCCATCGTGGGTAGGACAGGCCTCACAGCCTATCACGGCATCCACCTCATCCCCCTAGTAGCTGAGCGACCCTCCTACACTGCCCTAGCACGATCTTAGCCTAGGGGGTAGACCTATTCAGGTAACATACCTCAACCTATATTGATTGGCGGAAGGCCCACTTTGGTCATCAGCGAGACCACCTCCCGATCCATCTGCAATTTTGGCTCCCGTGCTTTCATTGGCCGCTTAGTTACTCCTAAAGGTGCTAAGCCTATGACTTCTGCTTCTCTGCGAGGTGAGCTTACTCGCCTCTGGGGGACCACCGCTTGGCACATATTATCAGTCGGTATGGGCTTCTTCTGCTTTCAGTTCATGCTGCCTGCAGAGAAGGCGAGGATTTGGCAGGTTAGTTCATGGCAGCTTCCGTCAACCAGACTTTTTCTACAACAGTGGGTTCCTGGTTTCAAGCCTACCAGACAGGAGAGCTTACCTACCAGGACTTGGATTAGGCTCAGAGGACTGAGCAGCGAGCATGTGATGCCAGAGATTATCTTCGGCCTGGCCAGGGCAGTTAGCAGACCTGTCAGACTGGACACAGATGTCCTGAATAGGGTGAATGGTGTACAGGTACAGATTCTGATAGAACTGGAGAAGGACAAAGGCCGTCCTACCCAGGTCAGCATACTTTTAGAGGACGACCATGTGGATGTCGAGGTTGAGTAACAGGACTTCATCACTTTTTGTGCCTACTACAAGGCACAAGGTCACACCCGTAATGCCTACCTGCGACGACCTTCGACCAGGGGGAAGCAGCAGGTATCAGCTCCATCTACTACAGAGACACAGTAGAGGAAGGCGGCTTCTTGGGATGTCACTCAGGACCCTTGTTGGAGGCTCACAGGACAATACTTCTCTGCCAGCCTGAGCCATACTCCTTATACTCCCCTAGTTGACACCTCTACTCCTGCACCGCTTGTGACAGGGAATGCCTTTGTAGTCCTGGAGGTGATCACTGAGCAGGAGGAGACTGGTTGCGCCCAGCAGGTGGTGAGGATAGGTACTACTTCCCACCTGTGCACGGAGCCTCCTGTTCCTTTATTGCCAGATCCCCCAGTTATTATTCTGCCTATTACACCTGTTGTGGATAATGTGCCGGGCATTGAGCTTGGGCTTTCTAGGGACTACGTACGAATGGGTTATGCCAAATTTTTGGCAGAAATTCATACTACAGCTACAGCTTCTGATAGTCCTAGCCTTCAGGCACAGTCCCTTACACCGATCACGCTAGCTAGGGATGTTGTGCAGGTGGGAGCAGACATACTTGGTCTCAGGGAAGGGGCCACCCCCATTGTCTGCCAGACAAATACTTCGGACCTTTAGATACAGTCTCCTGCCCTGATCGTGCCATCCAGAGAGGTTGTACAGCTTGGGTCTGGCTTATCTTTTCTACCCTCGCGTGACTACCAGACTTGTTGGCTAGCTGGCGAGGGCTTCTCGGCCCCACCTGACAACCAGGATTGTTAGTTTGCAGGTGTATTGTGGGCTTTTGAAGTGTTTGTATTCGTTTTTTTTATTTTGATGGCAGTTCTTTAAAAATAAAAAATAAAAATAATAAATTAACTCAATGATGTCAGATATAAAATATAAATTTAATATAATATGTAAACAAATTTGGGTGGAAAAATAAAAGGGATAAATACATATAGGTACAATGTAGTCTCACCGATTATCACTTTGGTACCTTATGATTTTAAAACCGTAAAATAGGTCCAATTTATTCTAATTTTTGTCATAGACCGATCCCGATCTGTGGTCCGACTTTTTTTTGAAACAGCGTCATTCTAAGTCTGCATGGAATGTCACGTGCTTTATACAATAATGGATTACTACTTACATGGCATTAGATAAAATATGTATTTTAATATCAAATACTTTAAATAACTTTTTTAAAAAAGTCTTCCCTTCCTTTTTTTCCTCCTCATCTCTCTCTCCCTCCCCCTTCTTTTTCCTCCACCTGCCGCAACCTAAACAACATCATCCGAGAGATGGTTACCATAAAATAGATCGACCACCTGACGACCGTTATGGGACGATCCAGCTGTTTTTCCACGACTACCTCATCTTTGGTTGTGACACATCAGCCACGTGCCTCTCCCCTCATGTGATAGAATGTTTGTCTTGGACATGTACCACAGACTCCGAAAACTCAAAAGAAACTAAGGTCTTTGAGAAGATAGAATAGTAAGGAGTAACATACACAATCCTTATCTAACTTTCAATTTCCCGAATTAGCAAACCTAGAAAAAAACATCAACTTTCGTGGAAGAACCATTGGGATTCATTAGCTTAATCATAATTACTTTTCTAAAAAATTTGCTAGAGAATCAGTTCGTTTATGTCCATATGTGGTTAACCTTATGTTTTGGAAAAATACACTTAAAAATAATGTAATTTTATCAATTATTACTTGTATATTTAGTAGTTTTAAATTGTAGAATAAATTTAATTTATTTTAATTTTTATCATTCATTGGTTCGATTTGAGAAAATTTTGGACAAATGATGTTGTGGTAAATTACCCATTAATACCATACACCAAAGAATGTGACCAATACAATCGTTCCTGAAATGCGCCAAGAAAACAAAAAAAAAATGTGTTGTATTGGTTAGAATTGAAACCGCTTCTTTGGAATGGGCGACCGATATCCTTCCTAATCACCAGACTACATCGGACATGTTGAATGATTGCAGCATGAGATATTTATGCTCTGTTGTATGGCGTGGTTGGATATTTCTCTCTTTCCTGCCCGTTGCTTCCTCTTCCTTTTCTATTCATAAGGAATTTTTTAACTTCTTAAATTCATTAAATTTGTGTGTGTGTGTATATATATATAGCTATTAATTACTCCCAAACCCGATGAACTAACTAGCAGAAAATAAAGAGTACCTCAACAAAATAATAACTTGCATTAATGTTGATATCACTACATAAGATAACGCGTCGTAGAAAACTAATTCCATTCATTATACACTATTAGTTACTCTCGAAGTATTTTCTTTCTAAAATTTGTTGGTGGAATGCTCTCAAAGTAGCTGAGGCCTTGGCTTCCAACATAATAACATCCAGAAAAGGGCCGAGGCCCAAAAATAACAAAAGCCCAAGGACCCCGCACCAACCCT
>SOPF01027860.1:0-89764 GCA_012979155.1 Hypericum perforatum
TGTTGGTTTATGATCATCTAGGATATAGTTTAGAATTATGGAACCCATTCTTTAAGAAAAATACAATTGAGACGATTTAATACGTGTTATTATGTGATTCAACACTCTTCGAAATGGTCCTCATAGTTTTAATGGGCTGACAATTAACGACTAGAAAAATTATCATATTGTTTTGAAACAAATCTAGTGTACAAGTGATCACTTATTTCTATATTTTGACCTTCCATCTGGTTTTTTTCACGATATCCTTTTTGGTCTCACCAAGTCAAGTCAACACCTGCATGATAAATTTCTGGTTCAGTTGGCGTGCTACAACATTAACAAGAAAATGGCGCCGTCTGGTTGACGTGCCTACTGGTAAAATACTGGGAGGAGTATTTTGATGAATTTTAAATTTACAACATTATAAATGTCAAAAGGCCAAACATATAATACTGAAATGTAATTTTCCCAAAATCTTTTATGACTTAAAAAAGGTCGGCGCACGGTAGCCCTAAGCCCGGTCCTCGATTTCAAATTTCCGACTCAGACGTGAGATCCCTTATCGTTCCGGTAATTACTAATTACCTCAAACGGCCAAATACTTCCCAAAACCCCTCCAAGAATTAAATTAATCAGACTCGGATTCCAACCCCCGACATTTCACAATTCCTTTCTCACGGGTTTACTTTCAAAATAATAATAAAATATGAACATTCGAATTGTCCGAATACGAATTATCTAAATTACAAATTATTATTAATAATTATTATCCGAACTGAATTCGAACTTTCAAAATTAATAGCAAAAGGGCGATAACCAATCGGAAGAGAGAAAGAGGGACTAATCGGTGACCCGAAAAGAGGCAAACTACGAAGAAGGCGAAGAAGGGAGGGAATAACCGCTCGCGCGCGCTAGGAGGGAGAGAGTATAATGACATGACGATGGACAGGGAGAAGGAGAGGGAGATAGAGCTGGAGAGCGCAATGTACACCAACTGCTTGCTGCTTGGTCTGGATCCGGCCGTGATCGGCGCCGGAAACGGCACGCCACGTGTCGGTCTGTTCCGCCACTCCAACCCGAAGCTCGGCGAGCAGCTCCTCTACTTCATTCTCTCCTCCCTCCGCGGTCCCGCCCAATCCGCCAAAGTAACGCCGTTTCTCCTCTATTTATCCGTTTTTTTCTCTCCTCCGTGTGTGATTCGGCTGATGTGGCGATCTGCCCTTTTTTTTTGTTTAGGATTTCGACAAGGTTTGGCCGATTTTCGACTCCGGGCAGTCGCGTGACTTCCGTAAGGTGCTTCAAGTTCCCGTTCATTTTGTTCAATTTCTCTGTCTTTTGGTTGACGGAGGAAGTTAGATTTACTGGATTTGTTTTGTTCTTCCGGGGTTAGGTTGTGCAAGGGTTAATAAGTGAGCTGGAATCGCAAGGGGCGCTTCCTAGGAGTAATTCCAGGGTTTCTTCACTGGCTACTTGTTGCGGACCGAGGTACACGTGAGATTAACTGTGTTTTCATTTGAATGCGTCTTTGGTGAACCGGAGAGTTAGTTCTAGGAGTTAGGGACTAGAGCGTGGAAGTGGCTCACTGGTTTAGTCATAATGTGAGAATGCATTAGTATCTTTGCTTTTCTTGTTCCGTCTTGGTGGTAAGAGAGTAAGAGACGGAATTGTTTCAATTAAGTTGGACGGAGTTCAGAAGGAAAGGACATTATGTTTGTTCAGGAGTTAATCGTGCTATCGGGGATGATCTTTTGGTCTGTCGATCCTCTCTCATGTATTTTAGTGCTCATTGAGGTGTACGAAGTATAGGCAGTTTGCTGCATTGAGTAGTGCATGTGTGCGTTTGTCTCTGCTGGTGATGAATTCATGGAAGTCGAAGCTGAATTTTCTCTGGGAAACTGCAGATTTGTGGAGCTGCTGTGGCAGCTTTCTCTGCACGCTTTGCGGGAGGTTCATAGGCGGACTTTTTCTGGAGATGTAGCTTCAAACCCACTCCCTGCTTCCCTCACAGATGTTGCCTTTCAACATGCAGCTACATTGCTCCCCGTGACAAAGGTAGGCTTACAAATGAGCCTGTATGATGCTGGTGGATACACTGTTAACGAATGCATTTGGTGCTTATTTCCTCGAAGTGATTCTTATGGTCTCTATCAGGGTAGAATAGCACTCGAAAGGAGGAGATTTCTGAAAAATGCAGATACAGCAGTTCAAAAACAAGCAATGTGGTCCAACTTAGCTCATGAGATGACGGCAGAGTTCCGTGGTCTTTGTGCTGAAGAGGTAAAATCAGAAATTCATTTAATTCTTGGGGACAGATGATGCGGAGCTTTATGCTCATCTTACATTGTTCGATCTGGAACTTACAGGCTTATCTCCAGCAAGAGTTGGAAAAATTGCATGATTTAAGGAACAAAGTGAAGATGGAAGGAGAATTGTGGGATGATCTTGTATCCAGTTCTAGTCAGAACTCTCATTTAGTTTCAAAGGCCACTCGCCTGTGGGAGTCCATATTATCTCGTAAAAGTGAGTCAACATATGCAAATTTCTTTTGGTATCTTAGTAAATGCTTACTTCATTTATCTAGAATTTTGATTTTCTTTTCGTTTGCTTTTATCTGACTACTTTGGTCTCAAATCAAAATGGCCTTTGTTCAAAAGTCACTATTCAGATGCTTTCTTTCAATCACCCTCGCATCTGTGTTCTGGTTATTTTACCAACACTACCTTTGAGTTTCTTACTGCACTAGTGTGCAATGTTCTATGACTCCCTAATTAACTCTCAATCTGATACCTTTAATTGCAGGTCAACATGAAGTTCTTGCTTCAGGTCCGATTGAAGATCTTATTGCTCATCGAGAACATAGGCAAGTTATTGCTCCACTTTCTTTCGAAGGAAAAGGGCTGGGCTTGGTGCGTATAAATCTTTCATATGTTACATTCTTTGCAGATATCGAATCTCTGGTTCTGCATTGCTTTCTGCAATGGATCAGAGCTCACAGGTTCCATATTCAGATGCACATTTAGACGACCAGAATGAAGCATCATTTTCTGGCTCAAAGGTGGATAAGCTCAAGACTGATTCAGATTCTTCCAATCAATTTGTAAACGCTGACGCTCACTCCTACATAGATGATAGGGGTGGGCGAGTCCACCCTACTGTTGATGTAGCTGAAATCATTAGGCGTTGGACACATGCACTGCAACGTATTCACAAGCAATCTCAACATCTGGTATTTATTGTTTTGAGTTTATTACTAATGTAAAAAATTGTTTCCGAATCGAAAATACTCGCACACAACTGTGCTAAGCTAGTTATGGTAAAGGCCTTTTTGTGCACATATTTTATGTAGGCAAAAGCTAATGATGGAGAAGGCCCAGATATACTACGAAGTGCTCAAAATGGTAGTACAGACGGCCATGCTGAGTCCTTAGCCGCAACACTTGTCGAGCACCAACAGCACCTAGCGAGTTTTCAGGTGCTAATCAACCAACTAAGGGAAGTCCCTCCTTCCATACAAAAGTCAATATCAGATTGTACAGGGAAAATAAGCAAAATCTCTTCCACGCTTCCTTTGATTGCTGATCGTCATGGTCGAACAAGTTTGCTTGTACAAGCTCACAGCAGTGGAAGGACATTGGTACTTTCCTCTCAAGTTATATATCTACCGTAGTATATTTATCATACTAACTGAATATGAAGCTGAGGGCCTGAAGTTCCCAACTATTGAATTTGATAGGAAGGCAGCACAGATGATGTAGCTGAGGCAACTTCGCAAATGTCTAATTTGCAAATAGATAAGATCTCTGCCGATCCTCCTACTTTAAAGCTACCCCAATTATTCAGTTTGACCCCTAATTCGTCTGGAAAGACTGGATACATGCAAAAGAGACAACCAGCTCAGACCAACCAAGCCGAGAATATGTCAACACGAAGATCCCTAGACCAGCCTTTGCCTAACACTCAGTTAGATGAACCACCAATAGGTTTGTTACGATTGTCTTTTACTCAATATATATGCTCTTTTGGGGTTTACTTCAAAACACTTCGATGAATCTTCTGAAGCACTTGCCCTGTTTTCTGTCTACAGAAGTTATCGTCTTTAAAGTTCTTTCATTTTGACATCTTGTCCCTTTCTCTGTTTTTAGATACCGACAATACTTACATCCAGAACTTAAAGAGATCTGTTAGAGAAGCAGCTTTGGCAACACAATCATGTAACTTGGAAGCATCTCGAGACAGTCACTCGGATGAGGAATCCGAACACTTTTTTGTACCTTTCTCAGCTGTTGGGTTTAACCGTTCAGGTCCAGAGAATCAAGTGAGTTCTGTAAAGGGCAAAAGATTGTTCACTCCTCAACAGGATTATGCAATTGTAAATCATGTGGCTGATGATGCTGCTCAAAGCAAATACGATGACTTGCCCAACATTTTGAACGACATGGATTCACTTACTGAGTATGATGACAGTGTAAATGGCTTCCTCTCTGCTAGTGGTTCGAATGGTGCGGTATCTGATGAGCAAATGTCCTTTTTCGACTTTGATGAACCTCATGATAAGGTTTTCTCACCTCCGTTGCTGATGGACACATCCTTGGCAGATGCCTATGAGGATTTGCTTGGTATGCCTTACTTACTGGCTAATCGATTCATTGTATGTCAATATGCAGCTTGATTTTGTTTGGATTTGACCTCGAATGGTTGCTAGCTGTAGCTTTTTGTTCTGTACTTATATAAGCAATGATTTCTGAGCTACACAAGACTAGAACTATGATCAGCAGACCTTTAGCTCTCTCCTTCATGTCAGTTTCTATTTTTCTTTCCCTTTTCTTGCAGCCCCATTATCAGAAACCGACACGGCCTTGATGGAGCTCTGAGGGATGAGTTAATGGCCAGTTGAAGGCTGGTTTGTTGCTTGTAACTCTACCCTTCCGGTGTCTCCTCGGACAGATATTTAACGGGAGATGCTGTTGTAATTCAAGCTTGAAGCTGCAATGACACGGAATTCAGCAAGTTCGTGCGGCGACACCAGTCTCAGTGACCCTAGTCTGCTGAATCAGATGCTTTCGGGCTCATGGTCTGTGCTTCTTTTTGTATACGTCGTAGGTTTGTATAGTCTGGAACACCCAAATGTGTGTTGTGCTAAATTAGACAGAGCAAGAAACAGCAAAAGGTAATTATTCTGAGCATTCAAATTGATTCATTTTGTTTGCTTTTCTCCCTTTTTGGTCCCTTTTTCAAGTAACCTGTCCTCGCCTTTGCAAAAAGGTCGCTGTCCTGTTACGTTGGGGCTACTTAGCCTTGAGGATGAAGCATTGGTGTGTCTTTTAATGATCTCTAATTCCCTATAATCATATTCATCTCCATTTTAGACTGCATGATGTCTAGATATTTATTAATTTAATTAATTTAGATTCCTATGAAAGTTTATAAATCTCTATCAAATTCTAACACGTGAATGTCGGTGCTGTCATTTGTTCCTTGTGAAAACTGAAAAGGCTTCGACCTAATAATTGAACACTTCTCAACAAGTAACTGGTGAGTGTAATTTAGTGAAGAGATTTTGAGTGTGTGTATTTATATTAGAGCTTTATCACCTTTTAACATTAGATATCTGAACACTAATTATTATAGAAAAATAATGTTTCGAAAACATTAATGCCTTAGATAACAGTTTTATGGCAAACTAGAAATTAATGATTTGTATTAAAGAACAATTTAATGGCAGATTATTTATCATTTGCATTAAATAACGGTGTAAATCTGGACAACAGATCTACAGCCTTCCTTAATCATGCTGACAAGAAATCAGACAAGATAAATGCATGCATTTTCCTTCTCTAGAAAAAGAAAGAACGATAAGAGCAACCAAAAACGATATTAAAAAAAAAGGGAACGTACTTCCAAGGCATTTAATCATATGCTCAAGAGTTCGCAATTCAAAATCAAACCCAACTAACCATAATACACCTTCTTCAACGGATAAAAATTAGGGCAAATTACCCTGTAGTCCCTGGTCTTTACCAAAATCTCCTATTGGGTCCCTCCTGTTACATAAATGATTAATCCGTCCCTGTTTTATGCAAAAATATTTGTCTCGGGTCCCCACCGACCAAATCGGACATTTTTTTTAATTTTTTGTTATGTGAAATGACTATTTTACCCTTCACAAAATGACAAAAAAATGATGAAATGTGTCATTTTGTGAAGGGTAAAATAGTCATTTCACATGACAAAAAATTTTAAAAAAAGTCCAATTTGGTCGGTGGGGACCCGAGACAAACATTTTTGCATAAAACAGGGACTTAATACTCATTTATGACAAATGAGGGACCCAATAGGAGAATAATGTAAAGACCAGAGACCTAAGAGTAATTTGCCCTAAAAAGTATTCTAAAAAATTAGAGATCACAGTGTCGAGAGATTTGACACTTCGATGTCGATTCATCCATTATAAATAATTAACGTCAGCTGAGTTCAGAAATATCTCAAGATAGTTGTTGGTCCATGTGATTGAGAGGACCTTTCTCTAATATGAGAAAATCTAGAAGACTAGAAAAGAAATTTTAAAAGGACAAAAAGGAGACCTACCCCATCATCATCCACCTCACCCTTCCTTTCTTCCTTCCTTCCTTCCTCCCCCATCAAACCATAAAACCCACCACCAAATAAAAAACAAAAAACAAATTATAAGAAACCAAATTTAATCACACAAATTAAATAGCTTAGTTATTTCTTTCTCTCCATGTGATGATCTAGAAGAAGGTAAAAGGGGTTAGTTAGATGAGATGCCAAGTGTTGGGGTAAAACTATACAGCGTCTTCTTCAAGTTCCTATTGAAGCACAAGCTCCAGAAGATCCAGACCTCCAAACCCGACCCGGACCCGTTCGGTGTCTCAACCCGACCCGAGGAGTCTGTCTCCGCCCCCAACCCCTCCTTCTCCGATGGCGTCGCCACCAAAGACATCCACATCGACCCCTTCACCTCCCTCTCTGTTCGGATCTTCCTCCCCGACTCCGCCCTCCATCCTCCGGATCCGAAAACCCTAACCGCCCCCTCGAACAAGATCCGTACCCGACAGCGCCTGGATCCGGATAATAATAGCATTCGTCGCAACTCCCTCGGCCCGTCCATTGTTGTCGGTAATGGCCACGCGGGGGAGGAGGAGGCGAGGAGGTTCAGTTATGGCGGCGGAGGTGGAGGGGGAGGGGATGGGGAGGGTGTTTATCGCGGGTATTCGCCGGCCGGGGAGAATCAGAGGCGGTTGCCGGTGATGATTCAGTTCCACGGGGGTGGGTGGGTGAGCGGGAGTAACGACTCGGTCGCCAACGATGTGTTTTGCAGGCGGATCGCGAAGCTCTGCGATGTGGTGGTGTTGGGGGTCGGGTACCGGCTCGCCCCCGAGAATAGGTACCCTGCTGCGTTCGAGGATGGTTTGAAGGTGCTGCATTGGCTGGCCAAGCAGGCTAACTTGGCGGAGTGCGGGAAGAGTATGACGAGCAGGAAGGGCGGGAGCGGTGGTGGAGGTGGCGGAGCGGAGTCTAGGAAGGGAGATGCGCGGGGGCACATTGTGGATGGGTTCGGTGCTTCTATGGTTGAGCCGTGGCTGGCTGCCCATGCTGATCCTTCCAGGTTGATGATTAACACCCGTACTTTTCGAGTTTTTGTTACTTTCTGGGCTGATCGTTTTGGTTTTATGGCGGGGTGGTGGATTGGTTTAGTGTGAAGTGTGAACAGATGATTGGGATGCGAGTTTTGAAATGCTTTGCTTGTATGGTAGATTAGTTTTTTTCCGTTGTTTGTGTTAATAGAAAAAGAATTTAGTGCTTGTCTAGAGGAATAAGAACATGTTTAGGAAGATGCATGGAGAGTGTTCTACAGTTTACTTGGATTATACATTATAGTCTGATCAGCCTTGTTAGGCTGGTATGTGATTGCTTTTTGGTCAATCAGTATGCTCATATGAAAAATTTAAAATTTGAGAGAAGCTCCAATGTTTATGCTGGAATTTCGTAAGATGCAGTGTTGGTAGCACTTGGTTTGTTTTAGATTCGGAAAACAAAGTCAGTTGCTACCGAATTTTGTGGTGCATTGGCTCCTCACAGACTAACTTAACTTGCCATTCATTCTCATGCACTTTCTATTTTCTTAGGGCTTTCATATCAGACCTGCTCCTCGCATTGTATATAGTATTCATTTAAAGTGTCTTTTTAGATTTGTGTCCTTGAAGCATGCTCTTGTGTGAATGCTCATCTTTGGGTGGTTGATATGTTGCTCTTGGAACTAGTTATCGGACGTACATTGTATAAATCCTCCAAATCACAACTACAGTCCTGACTTTTCTGTTTTCTCCTCTTTTACAGATTTCTTGGAAATTTAGTTTTGGCTTTTATGCCCATGATAATTATTTCTGATAATAACTATAAGATTTCCAAATTTCCAATGACTAAGCATCATATCTTGTTTTTGATGACTTGACTTATTCTAGTGACTTAGATTCATATCCATGCCCCCAGTTTTTGTGGTCAGAATGAGGGTTTAATGGCCTCTTCAGAACAACTATGCCTTTCATAATGCCAATGCTTGGACCTGATTCATGTTCTTGTGTTCAGTCATTCGTTGACTTATTTTTTGAGACCTGCTGAAATTCTATGATTTACTCGGGAGCAGTTGTTCATTAATGTTTTTCTACCATTTTGATGTTATTGGAACAGATGTGTTCTACTTGGGGTGAGCTGTGGAGCAAACATCGCAGACTATGTAGCTCGAAAAGCAGTTGAGGCTGGGAAGCGGCTGGATCCTGTAAAGGTTGTTGCGCAGGTTTTGATGTATCCATTTTTCATTGGAAGTGTTCCTACGCATTCTGAGATAAAGTTGGCGAACTCCTACTTCTATGACAAGGCCATGTGCATACTTGCGTGGAAGCTTTTCCTGCCAGAAGAAGAGTTCAACCTTGACCACCCAGCTGCCAACCCCCTTGTCCCTAACCGGGTACCACCTTTAAAGCTGATGCCCCCAACTCTAACAGTAGTGGCTGAACATGACTGGATGAGGGACCGAGCCATTGCTTACTCGGAGGAATTGAGGAGGGTGAATGTCGATTCGCCTGTTCTTGAGTACAAGGATGCAGTGCACGAGTTTGCAACCCTTGATGTTCTTCTAAAGACCCCTCAAGCACAAGCCTGTGCTGAGGATATAGCGATCTGGGTTAAGAAGTATATCTCACTTCGTGGCCATGAATTTTCTTATTGAACATTGGCAAACAAGAGAAAAAGTTGAACAGTGCCGTTGAGAAGTAATGCCCTGTTACTTGACGAGATGGAGAGGCATGGGCTCGCGGCTACACCAGGTTGACAGTTGTGCATATCGGTAGACCAGGCTTTCGGAAGCTGCATTCGGCGCATGTAGCATGTACGTGCGGCTTTATTCCTTGATCTTCTTGCTTACAATTTGTGTCACGGCGGTTTTTTGTGTGTAAGATATAGAACATTCCGGAGTTAGGAATAGCATCTGTTGAGATGGAGATGCCCTTCGTGTTTAGTGAGATGATGATGATGATGTACGCCTCAGGTGGAACTTTCTTTACCGTTGTATTTAAAATGTACCATTCGTTATGAACATCGAGCAATGAAAATCCTTTCATTCTCTTGACATATGTTTTTTTTTTGTTTTTCATTCTCTTCACATTTAGGACGATCCTCACCCTGATTTGAATTTGGTAATGATCTCTGTTAAGCTTATCTTGTACAAGAAATTCCTCAAGACATCGGTAAACACGAAACCTAGAATCTGAAAGGGACATGAAAGTTGCAGAAGCCGCATATAGTTCTGAAAGTGAGATACCCAAGCAGACAAAACGCTTAGAAAGTGTTTGGTGGGGTACCTTGTTTACCTAGTTCTGCACAATGTCGGGTCGACATCCTTGCTTTTGTTTGTTGTTTCCCTGCCTGGTCTTTAAACCCATATAAGTCCTTAGCGTAGCCACATGGTTTCTGCAACTCCTCTGGGGTTCCCCATTTCCACTACAGAGTGCTGACCGACTCGGCTATCCGTAGCTGGTCATCGGTACTTATACCGACCCACGATTATGAGCCTACCTACCTACACGACTGGGAGGCGTTCCAGAGAGGCAAGAGAGGGAGATGCTTGAGCTAGAATGTTCTGCAATGGCCTCTTCAGACAGACCCAAGAGATGGGAGGGGCACTGTTTCTTGGTTACATCTATTCCAGGGTCAATGTCTCAATATTGGAAGCGTATTTGAGGGAGAGAGGGAGAGAGAGAGTTCAACCGGTGGAGAAGCAGCCATGGAGTTGCCTGCTACCTTGGAATTGCATTGCATTGCCTGCCGGTTCCTTGTCTTTGTTCACCTTTCTTTGTTTCTCAACTAATACTTGAAACCTGCTAATAATATTGCCTTGCCGGTCACGTGGCATGCAGAATAATTTAAAGATTCGATAAACAAATCAATTTAAGTTTGAGATGAATAAATTTAAACTTTTTGATCTCTTTGTTATATACAAGTCAAAAAATTGAGAAAACTATCAGATTTGATTCGTTTCTCATATGATCATTTTAGGAGGACGATTATTTTATTGACGGATACTTCCATTCTAACTCGTATTATCTAAAAGATGACAACTAACTATGTAGCATTGACATAGAGAATATAAGTCAAGTATTGTACAAGTAAAAAAAAAAAACACGAAAATATGAAATTTTCCGAGCAAAAAGAATCACGATAATTTATCCATATGATGCTTTTACGCCTGATACGTTCTACTCATTCCGACCTGGTGGAATTAGGAGAAACAATTGGTATTATTAAGTGTCAATTTACGACGGGTAAAAACGCCAAATTATGTACGAACCCCTCTTATAGTAAGAAAAATTCAATTTAACGAAGACATATTTCATCTCACATTCACAAATTATGTACGGTACAAGTAACTTAATGTGCATATGGCTTTTCTTTTCTATGTTATAATTTATATCGAATTCGAATTCGACGTGTGGTTGGACCAGAGCCCATCATCTGAAATTAATTAAGATGGGCCGGCTCTTGTCCACACGCCCATTACCTATACTATTCCCCAGGTACCCTCCCCTAGACCCCACCGCATCATATCCCCCCCCCCCTCTCTCTCTCTCTCTCTCTCTCTCACCTTTCACTGCTCCTCAGGTGTCCGTACACTTAACTTCCTTCTTCTATTCTCCGATTTCAAACCCCTAGGGAGGCGGTTAGAGAGGAGGCGAACATGCGGGGGTGGAAGGCGAGGGCTAGGGCGGCGACCGTGGTCCTCTTCGCCGCGTGGATCGGGCTCCTGGGGATGTACGGACTCCTGAGGCCCATCTCCAACGGTTGCGTCATGACCTACATGTACCCTACTTACATTCCCCTCCACGACGACGGCGGGGAATCCAACAAGTACGGGCTCCACCTGTACCACGAAGGCTGGAAGAAGATCGACTTCGCCGATCACCTCAAGCACCTCTCCGGCGTCCCCGTCCTCTTCATCCCCGGTAACGGCGGCAGCTTCAAGCAGGTGACGGTTTCTTGCTGATGCGCCGTTAGTCCATGGTTATTGACTTTACTTCAAGTTGTTGCGAGCTGATCTCGTGTGTAGAGTCTGTAGACGATGTGTACATTTTGGGGAACTTGAGCTCAAAGGTGGCTTTAGAAGCATCGGTAACACGGTTTTTTGGAATCCAAATGTGGATTAGCATGTTCCGAAAAGGAATGTATGTGAGCATGAACTTAATAAGTTCTGAGAAAAAGTTTCCTCGTTGCTTTTGCAATTGTTCTCTCGAACCTTATGTACTTCCTGGCTTTCTCCTGTTTCCTAACTCGGCTAATCATCATCAATAAACGAAAGAAAGATTTCCGATGTGTTTAAGTTGCTCATAACTATGTTTCTCAAATGAAGATATTTTTTGATACTAATTGGACAAGAAACGGTGTGAAGTTGGGGATATATTTGTCTGTCACATTACTCTTAAATTTTAAGTTTGCTTCTTAACCTTGCAGGTTCGGTCCTTGGCTGCAGAATCTGATAGGGCATACCAAAGTGGCCCACAGGAGAAGACATTCTATCAAGAGGCTTTTTTGACACCTGAGGAGGGAGGGACAATTAAGGACATTGCTGGGTTTCAATTGCCCAGCCAATACAGTAGCAGGCTGGACTGGTTTGCTGTAGATCTTGAAGGTGAACATTCTGCAATGGATGGTCGGATTCTTGAAGAACACACAGAATATGTTGTATATGCCATTCACAGGGTATCAATCACTTATGCAGTACAATAAAGCTCGTGTTATTTGCTACCTGTGAATTATCCTGAAAGTTTTTAATGCAAAATATAATGGAAAAAAGTACTTGCAAAATCAAGTCAGTAGCTGCATCGTTCTGTTTCAAGTCACTTGAATTAAGATCTAATGTAGCATGCTTTATTTTGAAAGTCTTTCTCTGGACCTCGTGATTCTGATTATTTACACGTGTGTTGACATGTTGGCAACTCAACAAATCATGGTTTAATAATTCCAGTTTATCAGCTGTCAGAATAACATATTGCTCAGCATTAAACATTTGTTCTCCTCTTAGCTGTTCTCTGTTCTTGCAGATTCTGGATCATTACAAGGAATCCCGTGATTCTCGAGAGAGAGAAGGCGCTGCATCCTCAACTAGTTTGCCTAAAAGCGTGATACTGGTTGGTCATTCTATGGGTGGTTTTGTTGCAAGAGCTGCAGTTATTCACCCTCGTTTAAGGAATGGAGCTGTAGAGACTGTTGTTACACTTTCAACTCCCCACCAGTAAGCTTCATTTGTTTGTTTACCTTCCGTAGTTTCTCTTTGACTCATCAGTTAATGCTGATTGAAATCCTCTTTTTATCTAGATCACCTCCTGTGGCACTTCAGCCATCATTAGGTGAATATTTTGAACGTGTTAATGAGGAGTGGAGAAAGGGATTCAAGGTCCAAAAATCCCCTGGAGGGCATTATCAATCTGATCCACCCCTCTCTCATGTTGTTGTAGTATCCATATCTGGTGGCTATAATGATTATCAGGTTTGTTGACAAAGACTATATATCTGTTGGACTGATACAATACATCTTTTTGGTTAAATATTCTTATATATTGGTACATTTGACCGGAAACATTACATTTGTGTCCATTTTCGGTGTGGATGAAAGCTGATCTGTATCATTTTCAGGTGAGAACCAAGTTGGAGACCTTGAATGATATTGTACCTCCCACTCATGGCTTTATGATTAGTAGTACTGGCATGAGAAATGTATGGCTCTCGATGGAACATCAAGCTATTCTATGGTGCAATCAACTTGTTGTGCAAGTGAGTTGAAAATTTCTCCTTTGGAGCCTATATTTTCTAATTTCTACATGCTGGTGCAATTCCTTGATGGATGGTTGTTGTGTAGGTATCACACACACTTCTGAGTTTGATCGACTCACGAACAGGTCAGCCTATTTCTGGTACTGGAAAGAGACTTGCTGTTTTTGCAAAGATGTTGCGCAGCGGGATACCTCAGAGTTTTCAATGGACAGAACAGATGTATATGCCTCACCAGGCAATTGACATTCCAACTAAAGATGTCGATGACGTGTTTGGTACAGGCCATATTCTTCATACTTTTACCTCTTCTAAACTATGCTATCATGTTTCCTATTCTAAAAGATGTATGGTGTTCGTCGGACTTCCATCTTTAACCTGATAGAATGATAGTAATTGTGGATATGTTAATCATTTTCTTGATTTCTCAATGGCTATCTACGTGGACACAAAAGTGAGCAAAATGAATGTGGATCGTGGTGGCATTTATGGTTGGATTGTCAGTCATTTCACTACGGACAGCATATTTCACCCAATCTTTTGGGGTTGATTGGGAAACCATAAATATAACAGTGGATTGAAGAAAGGTCTGATGAGTTTACAATGTGAAATAGTAGTGATAATCACTTTTCCTAAGAATGTTGTGGACTGTCCTAATCAGATATTCATAGTGGTGAGTGACTATACTGCCGGACTGGTTTCTTTCTAGCTCTTGGAAGTGTATCTAGTGTCGTCAGAATCGCTTTTAAGTTTTAACAGCGGCAAAAGTGTTCATATGCACATTCTTTCTCACCTTTTAGCAGTGGGGGGCATGTTATTTCTGACCAGTCTAGGTTTCTTATTCCCTATAATCAGCTCTAACCCTTGTATTTCTTGTGAATATTAGTGTGCACTCCTTCATAGTTGGAACCTAATTAATTCAAATTATCTGAAAGTAGCTTCATTTGTGATAAGCTTGCAGAAGTTTCTATCATAATGCATGGTTGATGGAAGGTTTTAAGTGTTAGAAAATGTTGTAATATTCACCTTGTTCTCCACAAAGCAGGTGTGATTAAGAATTCAAAATTAAGATTTATGGTATAACTCCTTGCAGGTTTTCAGATGGACACTTCATTTGCTTGTCCCAGCAATGTTCACTGGAATGATGATGGACTTGAGAGGGATATATATATTCAGACCACGACTATGACTGTGTTGGCCATGGATGGGAAAAGGCGGTGGTTGGACATAAAGAAATTGGTAAGCTATATCTTTTACATTTGTGATATCTTTCTGTTTAAATGCATTTCTCCTATTCTGATCATATCGGTAGTGGCTGAGAGTGATTCCTGTTTCCTTTTTCTTTTAAGCCTTTTAGATTTATGGTAAATATTCATTTGCGGTATGGCCAGTGCTCGTGGACTGTTGATCAAAATGTTATGGCTGACCAAGTATCTTACATAGTGAACGATCTGCCTAACTTTGTGGGTTCTGGCCTAACTCTTTCAACCAATTACTGCTTAAGCTTATTTACCTTGTTAATTGTATCACAAGGTCTTCAAATTGTTGTAAACTGGAAACTGGAGTAGAATTTACTTACCAATTTATTTCAATATCAGGGATCAAATGGCAAAAGCCATTTCATGTTTGTGACAAATCTTTCTCCTTGCTCTGGAATAAGACTTCATATGTGGCCTGAAAAGGGTAACTCGACCACAGAATTTGCTGCTACTAAAAGGGTTGTTGAGGTGACAACGAGGTTGGTGCAAATTCCATCAGGACCTGCACCAAAACAGGTAGCGAATTTAACCACCGAGTAATCTCTAAAGCTTTATTTTGCTTTTCGTTCCATAGATTCTCACCTTTTTGATTGACTCCCCCGCAAGGCAAGGTTGCTATCCCATCGTGCCTTGTGCTTGTTCTTTGTGTTTCTGGAAAATGTTGATGGTGAAAAAAATGTCTGGTTCGGGTGTCCTTGCTTAGTTCTTGTCATTTGTGCAATTGTTAATTTTTTTTTTACTCCTCTGGCATATTCTCGAGGACAGAGTATGTATCGACGAGATGACAAGCTTCTGAGAGCATAGTTGACATTTCTCTAATGTTTTTTTTAGATTGAACCAGGCAGCCAGACTGAGCAACCACCTCCATCTGCTGTACTTTGGCTGAATCCGGATAGTTTGCGTGGTTTCCGTTTCCTGACAGTCTCTGTTGCCCAACGGCTGGTATGTACATTACTAGACTGATCTGTTCTTATAATTTTTTCTCTGCTTTGTGAGCTCCATGGGCATCTGTCTCATCCAGTGCAGTCCCATTTATGTATGTGCCACTGACCAACACTGTCACCTTTGGTGCTGACTGATTGATTATGCCCTTAGCAATTAGCATTGCATACAAAGTTTACTAGGCTACCATATAATGGTGACTCATCTGCACATTTGTTCAATGTATCGTTATATTCTTTATTCTCGGCAAAAAAAATTCTCATTTGTGCCGAAATCACTGTAAATTCTTTTGATGGATGCTTTTGTGCACTGCCATTACTGTAGTGTTTTTTTTTTCAAGTTCATTACTGCTGTATAATTGACTAGTTATGCAGGTACTTGTATCACTTGGCTTCAGTTCTGCTGTATTGCTTTGGAGTTGCTACTAATACATTTAGCTTTCTATTTTTGCTCGCTAGTTTTTTGTTGCAAGTATTTAACTTTTAACCAATTTCTCATGCTCAGACTCTTTCAGGCAGACCTCCGCCTGCAGCCTCCATGGCAGTTGGACAGTTTTTTAACCCAAGTGATGGCAAGAGAGATATTTCTGCAAGATCAATGCTTTTATCTACCTACTCCAAAATAGTATTTACTTTAACTCAGCAGTGATAATTTTTGCTATATCCTGTTGCTTCTGTTGTGTAGCTGATCAGTTTCCGGGTGGTCTTCCCTACACAGGACACGGTACTCGAGGAGAACCATCCTCTTGCTCTTAATATTTCATTTTCTGTTAGCCTCGGTCTTCTGCCTGTTTCACTATCTTTGAAGACCACAGGCTGTGGAATTAAAACGACTACTGCAGAGGAGGTTGATAACGAGGAAAATAGCCGTGAGTTTGCTACTTTGCTTACTTTTTTTGCTCCTGCTTGTTATACATCTGAAGAAGAATAAGGAATCCGAGTCTCCAAGAGGGTTTTCCTTGTGTTGGAACTGCACTTCAAACTTATTGGAACTTGCCTTGATAAGCTGGCTTCGAGTCACCAAGTTTACTTGATTTTTATTATTTGGATAAAATAAATAGAACATGTTTTCCAGCTCTTGCCATTGTTGATTATAGTTCTTTCTTTTACTTTAGACATCTTTGTTACGCTCTCTTTTGACATTGGGTCTTCGCGATAGACCTTTCAGCTGAGGTCTTTGAATCTATTTTTTCATTAGTCCTAAGGGGCCTTGCATTCTGTTTTAGGACTTTGCAAATTACGCTGTTTCCCACCAGTGGCATTTGCGTGGGATCCTACATCAGGTCTACACATCTTCCCAAATTTGTACACCCAGAATGTCATTGTCGATTCTTCACCAGCCCTTCTGAGTTCCGTGCAGGGATCTGAAAAAACTACTGTTCTATTGCTGGTATGGAAGTTCTTGGATTTTTCTTGTTGAACAAAAACAAGATTTCTTGTGTCATCATTCCTCTGAATTTTGCAGGTTGACCCTCACTGTTCATATAAAATGGGTATAGCTGTTTCTGATGCTTCAGCTGCTGGCAGATTTTTAGTTTTGTATGGTTCACAGGTGAGTCAAGATCTGGATTCAAATTCTCTGGACATTTTTCAAGTGTTTAAATGTTTTTATAATATTGTATTCTGCTGTTTCTGTCAGTCTCTTATTTAAATTTCTCTTGTGTTGAATCTTTTTGACGAAAGCATCATGTGCTTCCCTTACATTTTTTTTTTGTGTTTCTGTAACATCATATTTTAACGTTTAGATACTTGCTATGGGCTGGAAGTTGCCATCTGCCATGTTTTAATCCTGAGTGCTTGACTTCCTCAATGTATAAGTGATGAAGGCTATATTATATATAAAAGGTGTTTTGCAATCAAAGATGTGGTTAATATAGGTCCCATAATAGCAGAGAATCATGATAACAATGTTTAAAGCTAAGGTGACATGAATAAGATTCAGGGTGTTAATTGGAGATAATCGCATGCATAAATGAGGCAAAGGCTTCTCTAGAGAAAAGATAAGGAAGTTCAGGGCTATGGGGACAATGTATAGCCACAGATGTGTTTCCTGGAGTTTGTATTAGCCAAATTTTAGCTTTAAGCATGTTGAATTTTTTGAGAATTGTTGTTCGAATGTTTGACTTCAGAGCCATGAAGTTCTAAACCCTACACGAATGCTTGTATGTTCCTAAGATTTGGAACTTATCTTGAACGCTATTAATCATATTGCTAACTAATATCCCAGTAAAATGGATACTATGGATATTCTAGGTGCTACTTTTTTGGCCATAAATACATTCCAATAACTATTCTGTTTAGATAAACAGTAGTATCTATTACAAGCTCTTGTTGTATTTTTCTTAAAAGACAAAAAGGCTGGTACTCGCAGTTACTGGTGGTGCAGTCTCATGATGAAGAAAGCTCTATATGAAAAAAATGTTCTGTTTTATGCAGGTTGTTGGTTTGTCTGTGGCTGTCATCTTTTTTGCTCTGATGCGTCAAGCGCATGAGTGGGACCTTGATCAGCCTATACCTTCAGTATTGGTAGCCGTCGAGTCTAATTTAAGGATGGCATTCCCCTTTTTGCTGCTGGGCTTAGCACCTATCGGACTTTCCTTGTTTGTGGCCCTTTTTAAGTCTCAACCTCTCCCTTCAATTATCGACTTCATCACTGTCTCTATCATTTGCTATTTGTTTGCAAATGGCTGCATACTGTTTCTGGCTTTGGCTTCTCAGTTGGCCTTCTATGCGGCTGCTGTCACTCATGTCTTCATCAAGAATAGGTACACTTACTTTTTTCCATGCAACATGTTGTGCTGATATATGCTGAACGGAGAATTTTCTGAGAGAAGAAAGTGATAATTACCAGAAGACAAGAATATTATGACTTTGATTTTTACTTTCTATATGGTTGGAATGGGATAAGCATCACGATGTACCAGTAGCCTTCCAATGCTATCAACAGCCTATAAAAGCTTTTGAAGATAAGAATAAGTTTCCAAGTCAATGAGGGAGCCTTAGCAACAGGGACGGATCCAGAAAATTCATACTATGGGGTAAATTATTTATGTATTTTATGCAATTGACAAAAAAAATCATAGTGGGGGTAAATTAGTTAATATTAATGGGGGCAAACTCTTCTTTTCTACTAAATATATATCTATAATTTTTTTTTGGTGGGGGCAATTGCCCCCACATGCACCCATGTAAATCCGTCCCTGCTTAGCAAAATAGGATAGAAAATTTATGTGAATGTGCTAGAGGAACCACATTGTGCAAAAGGATGGTTTCTGGCTCATTATTCTGCTATGTGACTAATGTTCAGCAACCCCATTGTGCTTCAAGTACCTTACGCTTAACCAAAGATTGTTGTTGCAAGTTAGTTTTGACGTCATGCATGGCTAGATATAAGTTTCGAAAATAGAGATGCAGAAGTACGTCAACCTTTTCTTGCTAGATTGCAGGGTAATGGTAATATCTGTGGCATGTTTATAATCTTAAATATTTAGCACAAGAAAAGATGTTTATAATCCTTGCAGTTATTAAGAACTTTCTTGGCTAGACTGCATGGTAATGATAATAGCTACCGCATATATATAATCCTTATCGTTAACTACTCTTGAAGGAAGTTACTAGCTCAGGAGACTATTTAAAGATCGAAGTCCGTGGATTTTCTTTAAGCATCCATCCTTCGAAATCTGTTTCTTTTTTACTTTCCTAGTTTTCAGTTAGACTATCAACTATGTGAAACCTTGCTATCAGTGCTGAAAAAGGATGCATTATGTTTCAGATGGCAAAGTCTGGAAGCAAATGTTTGCTTTGGTTTTCTTCATTGGTTTATCAATCTATCATCCAGTTTCTTCTCTCTAAAGGTAATGCCTTATTTTTATAGCCATCTATGTGCTTTGGAGGATAGGCAGTTTCGTTTTCATGGATGAACTAGAGAATCTTCTGTATGCTGGTAACTTGGTCAATTGACGTTTCAATAGGGTTATATGATTATACATACATGCTGGAAGTTGCCATTTGAGCTCTCATTTTCCTTTCAAATTGAGAGAAACTAGTTCCGGATATAGAGTTGATGCTCTCTCTCGTTTTACATCTCTATCTTGTCTCTATCAGGGTGCTGTTCCTAACTGCTTCTACTTAAAAGTAAAATTGTAGCTTCCCATGTTTCACTGGGCTTGTTATGGTCTTCTAAGCAGGTTGTCGGTGTCTTAAGAGTCCACCCATTGCTTGTTACTGCATTGGCTGCAATAACCTTTGGCTGCCTTGTTCATCCGGCTTTTGGTTTATCTGTTCTCGTCCTATCTCATGTGGTTTGCTGTCATAGTTCATTGTGCAGGTAACTCGAAGTCATTTTCTTCTCATTCCATTCCAATATTTTGAATAATATGAGTTGCACATCTTTAATGTTGCCTCACATTCGTATTACAATTTCTTATTACCCTCTTTTGCAGTCATGCCCGGCAGAAGGAACTTTTTGATTGCAACTATGACAAGAAAGAGAAACTTCGTGAATTTGTGGCCAGTCATGATGATGGCTTAAATAGAAGTTCCTCTTTGCAAGAGAACATCATAAATAGCCCAAACTCTGTGAAAACATTTGGGGAAACGCAACTAGAGGTGTTTCATCACCGTCATGGCTTGTTCATTCTACATCTTCTTGCAGCTATGATGTTCATCCCATCTCTTGTGGCTTGGTTGCAGGTATGAATCATACCAGCATCTTTGTCCTTGTTTTAGCTGCCATCAACAATTTCTTTTAACGCGGCCAAGCAACATTGCCATTTAACAATTGAATTGATAAAATAAAGAAAAAAAAGTAATTTTTTTTGTTTATCTCTAGCTGGGGAATCTGAACTTTAGAGGTCCTGGGTTGAAGCTTGAAAGTTGAAATTTTTCATGAATTTTAAGCGACAGGAAAACAGTGAGGGAAGCAGGATTGGACTGAACTTTTGGAGTAAAACAAGAATAATTAAGTTTTTGCTTAAATGTGAGAATTTTTTAGATATTTATAGATAATGTTCTATGGTTGCAGAGAATTGGATTGGGCCACAGCTTTCCGTGGTTCCTGGATTCCGTGCTTTGCGCTGGTGTTATTTTCCACGGTACATTGAATTCGAAGCCCGAGTTCAGTTCCTTGTTTACCTTCCCTGGAATATTTGGGAAGAGATTGAGATTAGACTTGCTCTACCATATGGCTGGCTTCTATTGCTATCTCTCTGGGTTGAACTTGGAACCATATAGAGTATTCTACGCCATGGCTACGTTAGGGTTTTTATCTTTGGCACTGAGAATCATACAGATGAAAAGCAGGGATACAGCAGAGCTGCGTTTTGGCCGTAAAAAACATTCTCACAGGCACTGATTTACGGATGATGATGATGATGATGATGATACATCATAGGACTTCTTATCGGTTAAAGCATCTGGAGCGATTCCAATGGAAATTCTCCCTCGGAGTAGCGTATCGATGATAATCAATGACTGGTATATATCAGTTGAAGCATCTGAGAGCTAACCCAATGGAGTCATTTGCCCATGATAAACCGAGGAATGAATTTCCACTTCCGCACTCAGGTCAGGCATTCAGCCTTGCCTACTGGTGAAAAGTTTGAATAGGCAGAAAGATGGGAAATTGTTGTTGTTGTTGTGAAATTATTGTATTTAGAGAACTTTTGTTTGAGACTGAAAGACGTAACCTTCTCTGCAATTAGAATGAGAGGTGTTCGTCCTGTACGCCAATACTGTCGCCTTCTGCTAGCTCCTGTCATTACTCTGGCAACTAGCATTGCGGTTAAGTAATCTCATTTGGTTTTCCAGTTATAATTCCTGCTCCAGGATTGAATATCCGGAATCATTCCTGCTCCAGGTTTTCCAGTTACTTCAAAACGTCGTCTCAAACAAATGTCATTGGGTAAAAGTTTGTTCGACTTTTGACTTGTCCGATGCGCACGAGTCGTTTGAGCGACAATGAGTTTTCAACATTTGTAAGGCTAATCATTCATTAGACTGAGCTATTTAGGCAAAAGTCTTTAAAACAAATGTTACAGCAATGGAAAAAGATGTCGTCCTGACTGTATTTTCCACCCTCCTAAATCCTGTTGCCTACAAGTCACGATATCTCATACGGTTACTAATGGCTCTAGATGCCATAGCTCTCGGATTTTCTCTAGCTACCGAAATTGAACTTCTAGATTGCTCATCCGTCCCGCGGAAAGCCTCCATAAACTCCTCTCTCTGCAGCCTTAGAGCCAATGCAGCATATTCGTTCTGACTAGCAGGAGTAGGAGTTCCTCTTCTTCTGCTTCTTCTCGTCCCTAACCGATGAAGAACATCTCTTCCCAGGCTCAGAGCTAACTGAGATCCTTCATCTAGGCGAGGCATCGATGTTCTCCCTTCGCTATTGCTTGGAGTAGTCCTCCTTGATACACGTAAGAAGCGAAATCCTGCATCTCTAGTAGGATCAATACTTCTTCTGCCACAGGTTCCACCATTTTCGGATTCTTCGCTTTTCAAAACCTCCTTGGAAGCCTTCCTTCCTTCTACTTCTTCAGGAAACAGTAGCTGTATCGTGTTCCAGAGAACAGTGTTGATTGTGCAGGACCTTCCATTGCTGCAAAAGCTCAAGCAGTAACTAAGTACATATTTAGTTGGGGCTTGAACAGGAAGTAGTATGTGAATGGTTTGAAGTGAATTCACAAAACTACCTTATTAGCTGCCTACACTTGGGGCACTTCTTACCGCATTTGTCGGCGGCATTTCGCAAACATTTCTTGCAGAAGCTACAATATTGATCACAAAAAGTCATCAGATTTAGATACCCTCTCTTCAAATGTTAAAAGTACCTCAAACTTAGATCCCAACTTTTACCTGTGTCCACAAGAAGTGGTACTAGGCTCAAAACAAATCTCTAGACATATCTGCAACACAAAATATCAGCAACAGACCAAACATTTCACTAACAAAAAAAATCCCACTTTTCATGGCCTAGAAATCTTGATCCAAAACGATTAAAAAACAAGAGGTCAAAGAAAGGCTCTTACAGCACAAGAAAGCTCTTCCCTGAGCTTATCAATGCAAGGAAGCACCGAACTCGAGAATTTATCTTCCTCTGATTGATGACCTTCCCCTTCCTCACCCCCTTTACCTTTGGCACTAATCTCCGGTCCCCCTACCGTCATCTTTCCGCCATCTGCCGAACAAGTACAGCTCTTAAGACGTCAACTATCTCCAGACTTTTTTCGATATGGCCAAATTCAAAAAAGAATAAACTCATCATCTTTCTGCAGGTTCTTCCTCACCTCTTTTATCTATCACATTATCTGACCACCAATCAAATCCATCAAGACGCCAACTTTATCTAGATCCTTTTCAATTCACACAATTTCAAAGACAATATACACATCATAAACTCGAAAGGTACCTTGTTTTGCAGGTTCTTCCTCATCCAGGTTTAGAACCTGGACCCGAATCACCATGGGACTCTTCCTATAAGCCCTTCTTTTCCTAAACAACCAACAAGAAAAAGAATAAGAATCCACCAATCCATTGATCTTTCTTAATTTTTCGTACATTGGTTTTGGTTTTACCATCTTAAATTTGTGGAAGGCGGGGTCTTGAAGTTGAGATCGGACCGCTTCCTGTGCTTGCTGCTGCCAGTGTTCTCGCGGTCCGGGGTGTCCTCCACGCTGAGGCTGGCGATGATGGACTCCTCATCCCACCCCGCCATGGCCGCCACAGACTTGAACCCCGGGCTGATCACGATCTCCCCATTCTGCCCACCTCCTCCCACAGGATCCCACCACGTTCGCTCTCGGGACGATGGTGTTCGCTTTGCTTCCTCCTCGTCGTGCATCATTCTCGCTCCGCGGCCTTCCTTTTTTAGAGAGAGAGAGAGAGAGGGAGAGGGAGGGAGAGGGGTAATGGGGTGGTTAAGGTCAGGAACGGTCGAGCCTTTTTTAAATTTGATTCCACTATTGGGCCTGTCCTAACGGCTATATATTCGTGGGCTAAGCGAGAAAGACTTTGGTTTCTTCCCGGGCAATTCAATTCAAAGCTTCCTATTGTTCCGAATTGTTCAATATATAACCAATAATTATACGCCGGAGGTAAATCCGTGATTTAGGTGAATCTAATTTTGCGGCCTTACTCAAGGATATCGATTTGAATTATAATCTATTAAGAGTTATGCCTATGGACTCATATTTTAGAACAATGTAAAAAAAAAGAAAATTCCAAGATAATCTACTTTGGGATTTTCTTTTAGATGCGATCAGATTCTAGTTACATTTTTATAAGGTTTGTTCAGAAAAAAGGATTTGTACCAAAAGTAGATATCTAATGATTAAAATGGTACTCGATTTTTTTTTAATATCTCATAAATCAATATTTCAACATGGTGATTTTTTCAATATTGACATTAGTAAGGCATGACCTAAAAAAATAGCAAAAGATCACAGACACACGCACGAACTAAAAGTATACGGATATCTTAAAAGTATACGGATGCATGATAGCTAGCAATAAGCTGTGGAAACTGCAGAAGTGTCTCAATCTGCAATTTATATATATTAAACCCAGAACAAAACGAGACCAAGTCTATAATATAACTCATTTGAGGCCATCAAGAAGCCATGAAATGAAATAAAACCAAGAGCACATCCCCCACAGATGATTTATGGCAAAAAATTAATATTCCATGATTTTGTGTATGACCGACCTATTGGAGTCAATCCTATCAACCAAAAAAAAAAATCCTATCAACAAAAAACAAAACAATCAATCTCCTACTAAACCCTCTTTTTCCCTCTTCATATTTACACAAATAATCCCGAGCCAAAATCTAGAAACAAGCTCCAAAAAAATCACAAACAAGAAATGTCGTATATCCTATCAGTGTTCTTCCAAAATCATGATGTTCCTAGCTGTCTACCTGACTACCACCACCACTTTCCTGCCACGGCAAGAGATTGGTCGCCGGGTTCGAAAGTCTCTGCATAACCATGTCCCTCAACCCGACATCATTGACCTCGCAGAACCGACTAGACCAGTCCGGTGGCTCCACGGGTCTGGTCCCAAGTCCTGGAGCCCGATCCTTGGACCCAACATTCTTATCGTTTTGCCAATCCGCGACATAGGTGGCCACCCTCCTGTAGAACTTCTCTTTGAAAACATCCCACACCTGGTACTTGTAATGATTGATCACCAGGGCCCCTCTATCCGCATTCACGAAGTTGAAACCATCCCTCAGTTGGAAATGGTGCACCAAGTTGATCATCGACGAGTTCAGCGCCTCCGGGTTGACAATACTCTTGTGCCTCTCCGGGGCAGCCAGCCTGCACGTGTACCCTGCCATCACCCCCTGCTCTGGTACCGCCTTCAGCCCCGACGGCCCAAAGCTATAACACGAAACCCGCAACTCAGCCACATTGTCACCCGATTCGGACTGGTTCCGTACAACATCCACCAGCGTCGTCTCATGATCCGGCAAGTAGAGAAACTCGTCCACATCTATGAACCCGACCCACTCGCAATTCCCCCGTGCCCTGAGAGCGCAGTGCGCGAACCCTGCCTCCTGAGTCTTGATCCACGGCCACACATGCCGCGAGATGTTAACACCTCCCCGTTCGTCCAACGACGCAATGACATCCTCGACGTCGTCGTCGCTATTATTATCATACACGAAAAACCGCTGTACCCCGATCCGAGCATGGTACATTGCCCACTCCTTCAGCGGCTTGGCCTGATTACGAAGCATAGTACAAACACACATCTCAAACTCCTTCTTCTTCCCATTATGGGCCTGAGGCCCAACATGGGATCCAACCCGAGCTATAGAGTCCATCGCGGGCCTTCCTTTCATTCTGACGGAAACCTTAATGGGCCCGTCGTTGGGCCTTTCAGGAAGAGTTTGGCCCAACACGCTCAGCGGGGTGACGCACCGGACGATCTCCTGGGCCGCGGAGAGGGCCTCAGCCCGGAGGACGAACTTGGGCCTGGAGAAATCCCAGCCGTAGAGGCACTCGAATCTGGACGGCTCGTAGAGCTTGTCGGGGCGGAGGTTAAGCCCCTTCACGAACACGACTGTCGTGTTGTCCCGGTCTATAACCGCCTCGTACACTAGCGACCCCCACCTGTGATGGGACCCACCGAATGTGAAATCGCCACGTGGAAGGGTACGATCCGACTTGAACGCCACCGAGACGGCTGGGGAGGAGGAAGAGGATCCGTCGCCACGTGGAGGGAGCGGGCACCGCACGATCTGCTGGCCGTCGGTTTCGAGATTCTCCACGCGCGTGGGAGCGAGTTGGTGGCGGTTGTTCGGCGATGAGTAGACGCAGTACAGGTCCTCCTTTGTGAATATCCGCGCCGGCGAGGGGTAGTTTAGGAAGACCAGGATTTGGTCCGGCAGGGCGACGGTTCCCCGGACCGTCACCGTCCGGCGGGGGACGGCGTGCCGGTGTGGGTTCCACGAGACCGCGTTGATTCTCTCTCCTCCACTCCTCCCCCGTCCCGACACCAGCTCCGGTCGGAACCTCCCTGCCCAAACGAAAACAACGCAACGAAAAAAAAATAAATAACAAATCCATCGAATAATTTCGAGATAAAAAATTGCAATTATAATTCTAAATTCGGAATAATTTTGTGGAAATCATTATGATCATAACAAACACAAATTTTGGTTATGATAAACTCGTAATTAAATTAAGTAGATATCGAAAATTCGAACTTAAATTAATTAGGACACGTATTTAAAATCCAGAGGAGATTATAAACAAATACAAAGAGCTTGTGACTCCTCAAATTGAAATTAATTAGATATCGTTCTGTTCGAATTTAAATTAATAAAAAATATTGGTTTAAGCACTCTGAATAAAAAAATCTGATGTGGATTGAGCGTGGGAATTATTATGCTTACCGGCGGCGAAGAAAGGGCGGAAGGAGGAGAAGGCGAAGCCGGTGAAGACCACGCACCACAAGACCACCGACACCGTGCACCAGAAGAATCGGCTCCACGTTATCTTCGTTCTCTTCTCCTTGGCCATTATTATTATTTTGATTATTATTAACCACTAGTGATTATGATGATGATGATGATGGTTAGTGGCCATGATTAATAAATAATAATAATATCGTGATTAAGTTGGGAGGGAGAGGAGGGAGTTTTTATTGAGAGAATTTGGGTGGGATTATAATTGTAATTCGAGTCGATATCGGTGGGATGGGGAGGAGAAGTTGGAGAAAGAGATGGAAAGAGATTGAGAATTGTTACATCTCTTATCTCTGTGTGTTTGTCTGTCTCTGTCTTGTGTTCGAAAATTAAGGATATGTTTTGTGTTTTTACAAGGAAATTGGTACGTACTGTTTTTTTTTATTGTTTTAAGAAGATGTTCAAAGGATTTTTTTATGTTAATTATGAAGGTTTATTATATTTATAAAAAATTAAATATTCTAAACCCGAGTTGGACTATAACTTGATAAAATTTTAATTTTTTTTGACTCAATTAATGATTTTTAAACTAGGTTTTATAGCATAAAATACCATGTCACATAGACTTGATGATTGTTTTGAACAAACATGTCATAAAATATGAGTTGTACTAGAACAATCATGATAACACAATTAATACGATCAATTATCTTATTCAAATTTTAATATCTAAACCCACGATATTTAAAACTCCTGATGATATGGGTTGTTAAAGTTTTATGATTGATTAGATATTCACGCAAAAAAAAAAAAAACTCAATTATGTACTTTAAACGGACGTTCACGTCGGTCATTATACGTAGTTTTCGGCAATCAGATCTACCTGTCCCTTTTTCATCACTTGTGAGCCCCTAACTAACCATATGTAGGATGCACTTCTTTTTCTTTATTATTATGCTTTTTTAAAAAAATTCTTATAATTAATCAGCGAATGGTTCTAATTTGTATCCATCTATTCTATAAATAAAAAATTAGGTTATCGTTCATATTTAAAATGAAATTTTATTTTTGGTTACAATTTAATATAATTGATTTTATTTTTAGATTCCGAATTTATCTACTTTGAATGATCTGTTACTGTTGAGAGTCTGTGAATCATACGAATTTAAGCATAGTACAATTTTGCACAACTCAGAAAAAAAAATATTGTTCTATTTTCTACTAAAATTTTAAACTTTATGCAATAATGAATTCTATAATTGATCGTTGTACAGCGAATACCAGAGCTTAGGGATTTGTTCAACCTTCCCTTTTCAAAGTTGAAATATAATTATCTAAACTGAATAAGGTTACTAATAAAATATGAACCATAGGTTTTAATTACACAACCATTGGATTGATTTAATTATTGATGCATTATTTTTTCCTACAATTTTCATGGAAGGCTCGATGTCATGTAATAAAATGGAAACCAAACACAGTTTGAAAAAAGAATATAATTAAAGCAGAAGAGGACAATTGCGCCCTCGCGGCATTACGCAACCCGCCACGTTGTTAGGTATTGTGCTTAGCTTTACGTGGTCCCTCATGCACAAAAAATATTATGCCTTACGTATATGATATGATAAGTCTATCGTTCTCTTAAAGCATATTCGATTATTCTCATGATAAACATCAGTTTATAATCGGATATTTATCAACTCCACCAATTGGAATTAAACATAACATTACTGCACAAGCAAAATCCAAACTGAATCAATGAAATTAAAGTTGGTTCATATAGAAGATATTTAAATTTTTTTTAATAAAATCTCGAATTCAAGTGTTACGATGAATATATTAAAAAAATGATTCTTAAATAACGAAAAATATTAGGTTCTTGAATTTTTTCAGCAAGTTAAAAATTCGAACTTACGAATAAAAAACAACAATAGAAAATTAAACTGAATATAGTTTCACAGTGTTACAATAAACTCAAAACTCCAGGGAAAGAGATTAGATTATATAATTAACCTAAACTTGAGTGCCACTGATTGGACTTACTTTTCGGCCACGGGGACCCGCAACAAGCATCTCATTCCCTAAGTTTTAAAGGACAATGTTAGCTGGTGACGCTAGAATAATCCAAAGGTTCACTCCACCAGCGTTTCTTCTTACCTAGCAAGCGGCGTCTACATCAATTTCCGGTGCCACATTTGTTGTTTTAGGTGGGTCCATGTCTTAATTAGGTGGTAATTGACATATTTTAATAGTAATAATAAACAATCATTTTTTTAACTTATAATAAAACAATGTTCACCAGGAATTTTTTTTTTATCTTGCTGGATAAACAACTGAGTTATTGTCTTCGAGTTGATGAGGTTCTTATGGTTGTGGGGTAGGCTAAAATTTCAACAGGATACTATTTTAAAAATAATGATTTATTTTAGATTTAGTATTAAATCTCATTATGGTCGAGAGAAATCCCGGCACTAATTAGAAAGAAGCTAGGGAAAGTCATTAAAAAAAAAGTATGCTTCATCTTGTCTTCTGCCAAATATTAACTTGTTAGTGTGATAAAGTAATAAAAAAATTGAACTCGAGTACGTAAATTCAAGTAAAAGAAGATTTTTTAATTTATGGGCAAACGCAATTTTATTTAAATTAAATAAGTATCATTTAATTTTATAACATAATATTTGCTACATTTAATGTAACGAATAACTGTAATATTTAACACAAACGTTGGGCCGTTGTTGGAGGTGCGGCCCTCTGAAGCCCAATGGGCTTACGCGGCTAATTTAGGCTAGCATCACGTCGGTTTGGTTCGAGGCCAAGCATTTTTACCTGTTGTTTTCTTTCTGGCAATTTCAGCTATATTTTTCTACCACGCACATCTAAATCACACATCCAAAAGAACGAAATCGAACTTTCGCCACATTGAATGACTAACTATTTCACCAATTAATTTGAATCCATTCTTATTTTATTTCCAGTCAAGTATAAAATATATTGTGTAGTCTCTAATGTACGTCTAAAACACAACATTAAACTCAAGAGGTTTTGAAGTTCTTGCGTATGTTCATCTTCATTTTACTTGTACTTATTATTTTAGTAAATATTTAAGTTTTTATTTTCCTTATACCATGAAGAATTAATCATATATGTCACTTTGAGGGCGGAAATGCAACCATTTGGTTGTGATGCTCTTGTTTTAATCCTCTATTTTTTATTATTCTTATTGTTGTTCTTACACAGTTTTGTAATTTCAAATTTATTCCTAAGCTTATTTTTCTCTCATTTCTGATTGTCGGTTGTTAAGAATTAATTAGGAGTAAAGTTAATTTAGTGAGTAATTGTTACCAAACTGATTATAAGGATAAGTAACCAAGGTTTTGTATACAATTGTTAGGACCATAGATATCTCGTTTTTAATGTTATTGACCTATATAATTGCGATTGATAGTATATTTATTAGATGGCAATGAGTAAGCTAAACAGTGGTTTGATTAATGAAATTGATTAAAAGATTTACACATGTTATATATGTGTTACATTATGTTTAGTAATTTGATGATTAACCAACTTATCGTGTCACTAAAATCTTGAATATACCTTTTGTTTCTAAATCTGCCCTCCTTTAGTTTTTCTTTATCACTTAATTAATTTCTAAAACTGCCCCCACTTGCGTGTACGAAAGTTTATTCATTTCCATGTTGTTTATTCTTAATTAGGTCACATCAGAGAAGATAAACTAATAATAAATTTGCAAATACCTGTCTCTGCCTAGATAAGAAGGACGACCTAAGGGCACCTATCAAAGTAGTAAGTTGAAAATAACAGGAAGAGAGAGAGAGAGAGAGAGAGAGATGAATCCTCCTCAGTGCCCAATATGCGTCGGGCATTGGATCGACGAAGGAAGACCAGTGGGCAACTATCTAATCGTTTCAAGAGGCGGTCACATTCCTGGTGTCCACCGCGACACTCCGGAAGCCGCTGCAGCAGCTGCTGGTGTTGCTCCGGAACCTGCAGCTACTCCAGCTCAGTGCATCATATGCAGAGCTTACTGGAAACTCGAAGGCCGTCCGAGGGACTATTATCTTATCCTTTCAAAAGGCGATCACATCCCGGGCGTCCACGACGATCCAGCTGCAGTCGAACAGCCTCCTCCTCCTCCTCCTGCTGCTGCTCCACAGTCGAGAGCTGCGTGCATAACATGCGCCGAGTACTGGATCAGAGAAGGCCGTCCGAGGGACCACTATCTTATCCTTTCAACGGGCCAACCCATCCCAGACGTCGACCACGGTTCTAGTCCTCATCAGACAAGCCCCGAGGCAGCTGGGACCTCGCAAGTTCCTGACTCGATTTCCGAGCTTCGCGATGAAATGAATCGACTCAAATCCCGGGTCAACCAACTCGACATAAAGTTGAGTAGGATCCAGACAAGCCCCGAGGCAGCTGGGACCTCGCAAGTTCCTGAACCGATTTCCGAGCTTCGCGAATAACTGCAGTATTTATTCCTAAGCTTATTTTTCTCTCATGGACGTGTTTCGGGTTCGGAGCTCGTCTTTACAGATTGGACTTGTGTTGCTTTTCCTTTGCTATTTGGAGCAGTTGTATTCGACTCACCCCTAATAATTAATATCCTGTTCTTGCTTTTTTATGAATTTCATGCTCTGTATTAATTTCATTTATTGAATATTTTTATCTCCTTGAGTAATGAAATCATCCCGATCTAGATTGTTTTTTACAAGTAAAATACTATATTAAAAACATAATGAAAATACAATGGAAGTAACAAAACAAAACCCTGATGATATCTACAAAGTTTTACCGGCGCCTACTAAGTTTTCAGTTATTCTTAATAAAAATTTCGGTTGAGACATGAGAGTAGCCCTACATAATATATAAACGATATGTTAATGATAAGTCTCTACAAGCAACAGTCTGAAGAGCTACCAGGAGGACGGACCTATTAGAACACACAACAACGTTTGACGGTCCGTCACGAATCAAAATGTCCTTGTCTTTTTTCTCCTATGACCACGTGACGCCTTGTGATTCTAGTTCACCAGGTTAACGAATAAGTTAATGACGGTTCATATTGATGTTTGGGATGAATTGCAAATCATAAAATATTGGCTGGATGAGAATCTTTTGGACCAGCACAAGAAACAAGCAACACGTTAATTTGCACATTCCCACCTACTAACTCTCAGCTAACAGTCTCATGAATTTACAGTGTAAACTTTCATTAGTTACTATATATTTTGTATATATTTAATTGTATTTTTGAATATTTTTTATTGTGTTCGATTGAGTCATTTGTCATTTTGATGTATTTATATTTATGAGAGGACTTTTATCGTCGATGGTGTGCTTTTGTAGATTAACCGAGTGATTCAAATGCACTTGGATCGAGGAGTGGATGACGAATCAATTCGGAACGAGAAGTTGAAGTTTATGGTCGCAAGTTGATTGGCTGCCGCCATTAAAGAGGAACGCAAAGTCTAATCGTGGTGACTAACTGTTAAGAGTTTTAATTAGAAACAATCTTAGAATATTATTTAGACTTCATATTTTCTCAGGTATTTCACCGATTTTGACTTAGATGATTTTAAAGCTCTGTTTCATCCTTAGAGTATTTTTTTAATATTTTCTTTATTTTCGGCTACTTGTTTTAACTTTTAAGAGTTTTAATTAAGAACAACTCTTCTAGGTTTCTCTATTTTCTAGCTATATTGTTTGGTTATATAAAGATAATTATTCTTGAGGGTTTAGATCCTAATTTTTCTAACCAAAATTCTTAAAATCTAGATTTAACTCTTAAAATCTTAAGATTTTTACGATTCAAAACATGCAAAGAGAGATATGCCACTCCAAAATTGGGAAACGAGTAAAATTGATAAGATCGGAACTATAAATCTTAAAATCGTAAAATCCACGATTTGAAGTGATGGACTTAGTTTTGGAGTTGACGTTTCTTAATGAAATATTTTTTTTGTTAGATATAATATTAAGCAATTATTGTGATATATATTAAATATTTATTAATTGGTATAATATAAATTATTATATAACCCTAATCATAATCCATAATTCCTAGTAGATATATTGATGTGTAGCTATTAATACAAATATTTTTTTCATAGTACGAATTTACAATTTAAATTTATAAACAACTTACAAAGGGAATATAAGGTATTTGTGACTTATGATGAAATTAACAAATCTTTTGTGAAATTCATTTCTCTAATATATTTATAATTTTTTCGATTCTGTGAAAGCTTACAATTCGTTGTACGATCTATGCTTTTTTTATGGTTAAATAATTATCAATGAAATCCCAACTTTAACAACTTTGTTTCAAATAGCTTTTGAGACCTTCTTACTTCAACTTTTGGGATTAATCAAAGTCATAGTCCGGATAGTAGTGGTGGAATTTGGTAAGGCTTGCTCAAAAAACTAAAATTTTCTATCTCTTATGTTAATTATTATCATGTTCTTCATTAATCTATTATGCTTCATGAATATACCATGTCCTAAGCATTCCTCTAGAAATACGTTTTCATAGCCGAGTATGCAAAAAATCCTAAGACATCAACACATTTCAACAACAAAAGAAGGAGAAACTTTTTTTTTGAAAAGTATAATGAATTGATTCCCAAGGAAAAATTATATATGATGCTTGAAAGCAGTTCAAGAATTTTAAAAAAGTCATTCCTCAGCATGGAATTACACAAGAGATTAGAGCATTCATGAGTTTATCAGCTGATAAAATAGCTCGTTTGACAGAACATATGGCTAAAGTTAATAGTATGTGGGTAAGAGAATGTGCTAGGCAATGTCCAAGGGGCTCGAGCAAAGGAGTATAGGTCTCAAATCCTATCAATAAACTTGAAGTTAAGATGGAGACACTCACTAAAAAAATTTGACAATCTAGTCAACAACAAGACTAAATTAGTTATGATGTAAGAGAATTATCAACTTTCCAACAAAGTATATCCCGTTATTGAGTGTCTGTTGATAGAGGAACTTCAAGCTGCTAGTGATAAGTTTTGGCCAGCCAAGACCAACCAACTCACAACCAAATTTTTTTAGGTTTGGTCAATAAACAACCAATTCTAGTGCCCATCAAAAATTTATGAAGCTTTATTTAGTAGATCAAATCAAGACAATGGAAGAGAAGATCGACCAACACCTATAGAAGAGCAAGTCAATATCTTCTCCAAGATAGATCAACCGGTTGGGATAATCCAGCGATCCGTCCATCAATAAATATAATAATGTTGTGAATGAATCATTATCAAATATGTTAGCAAGAGATAGAGTACCGGATCTTTAATTGTCATAATAGGGTCTTCCAATTATAATTTGGAATCTTCCAATTGATCTTCTAATTGAATATTGATATCCTAAATTGTTGTTATTCTCAACACCTGGCAAGCGCCATACAAGTCTTGTTGGAAAATTTGGTGGAATAAAAACAAAGGATTGATCTGAGTTGCGTAGTGGACGCTATCATTAAGAATTATTTCACCGACAGGTGTAATTCTCCAGGATTAAAAAGATCCTTCCGTATTCAAATAAACACGGGTAATCAAATAACTAATGAGATCAAGAATAGCTATTCGGAATCGGAAAATAGAGCAACATATTTAACCGAATTGGTTCTACACTTAGTGGGTGATCTCTCTCCTTCTCCTTAAATAAAGGAGAACTTTCTTATATAGTAAATATCCAAATGGAAAAATAAATATGGGTATTTACACAATTTAATTATGTAACATATGAATTATTTCTATGCAATAAATATGGAATGCCATGAATTTAGAAATAAATTATGAAGGTTACTAAACCTTAAAACAATGAATGATTTTTCTCAAATAAATGCTCATTTTTAATTTGGAGTTTAATGTAGATTATTACAATTTTGTAACATATCACATTAATCACACAAATTATTTATGCCTATTAAAATACCCTTTGAATTATCATTTTACTCACACATAATTGCTCCATTTTTCCAACGATCCCCCACTATTTCAAATATTTTTCACTAATATACATAGTAAAAAAATTTGAAATACTTTTCCGAGTAGATATTTAGGTGGAAGTGCATCGGCTCTGGTGTCTCGCAGACTATGAACCAGACCTTAGACTTATAGAGAAGTTAAACAAGTGTCATGATGAAGTTATCTTTACTTCTATGAATCATGAATCACTATTTTGTATACCTGAATCCTATATATCATACTTCACCCTTGTAGTTCTCATTATTTGTGCTGTTTCAAGCTAAATCAGCCATGCTCGCGCCTGGTAATTCTTGAGTGCTCTAGAGATTCAACCACAATCTCATACGAGCGGCTCCACTCGACACTCATATAGGTGACTCATCAAGTGTATATTGCACTTTATACACCACCCTTTAACTTAGGGCTATGAGATTCATTGAAAGCATTAAGCTTAGCCTACCATAGTGCAATCTAGTACTCTTACACTCACATCATAGGACATAGACCAATTTTAGTACTAGAGTGATTAACTCGTGACTTGTTGTTACCCATATGAACCTTCTTCATGGGATCTCCAATCACAAAGGTTGGATTCCCATCACCATTAATCTAGCAATTTGGCTCAAGTCTCGTTCCCTTCGATGTTTACACATCCTTTTATAAGGGTTGTGCCAATAGATTGATCAGATCTACTCCGACATCACATCGAATATTAATCCATATTTTAGCATACTTAACCACATTTACCAATTAATTAAATTTGATATCAGAAGCTTTATTTAAGCTATAACTATTGCATCTTAGCAACCTCACATCATCAACACTAATAGTGTCGGCTATATTCTTAAAAGAATATTCTCAAAAGGTTATCAACCATAATAAAATTTCACTTCATAGTAGTTCATCATTATTTTCTTTTCTTAATACAATGGATATCCACAAATTCATACTAATATCAAATATTAGGGTCACGAGAATATAATCTCAAACTCAACATTATTATAATATAATAATCACGTGGATCTCTATTTTCAATAGAGTTCGTCTCAAATTACGATCATCACGTGGAATTCTCTAAAATAGTTGCAATTATACTGTCGATAATGGACTTATTTAGCCCCACTATTTTAACTCATCGACTTGATCTTGTCAAAATCGGCAATTCTCAAATATCAATTTTAAATATATCACATCACTTACATAACAAGTATCAAACGGAATAAACAAATAATCCATGGTGTAACATTCTATATCATCTCAATTAATTAATCATGTGACATGTATACCCAATAAAATCATATATAATGACGACACTTGACGGATTAAGAAATTTAGTGTTCTCAATTTCAATTACCGTGCTATTAAATCGACAAGACCAGTAATTAACTACCATTAAATTCTCATTTTTAAAACATATACTCGGTCATGTAACCTCCTAAGAATACAAATGTTAAATTCACAATTAATTTCACAGCCAATATTTAACTTCTAACATCCATATCCATGTAATATTAATCACCGTTAAATTCCCGTTAAATATTCCATACACATAAATGGCCGAGTGATTATCACTTAGCAACGGAATAATAATTTCCATCAAAAAAATGGTCCTATCAACGGCTTCACATTTAATCAACAATAATTTTCAATTGGGGAACAAAAGACACCTAATCATAATTATATTTTATTAACTCATCCAAGGATATATACTAAATAATTTCAGTTTCAACCAAAACAATTCCCTTCTCTTTTTTTAGCAAGATCTCTTCACTAAATAAATAATGCATTACTCAACATGAAATGAATGGACCCATATAATCACCGTAAAGATGTAATAATAGAAATACTTACTGCGAGAGGATTTTGCCTCTTCGAGCTCACCTCGTACCATCTTGAAACTCCCGCTTTTCAACATTGCCTCTTGGATCGATACTCTTTTTCTTTGGCTTAGTCTCGTGTTGAAGATTTTCAAACACAAAACAAATGTTAATTTGTTCAAATATATATTTAATCAAGGACAAATTTGTCACGGATGCACGAATAATTAAGGACAAATAATAAAAGTCTTTACACCAAAATAAGCTCCATAAGAAACCCAAAAGAAACAGGACGCGTGACCTAATTGAATTAGTCCATGATAGACAATCAACCTAGTTTGAATACTACTTTAATAATCGACAACCCTAAATGCCAATAGTTTAAAAATTATTCTTAGTTTCAGCAAAGATACTTTTTCATCAGGAAGATACGGTAGCCCACCGACAAGCAAGTATAATCGTAAATAAAATGGATTCGCAAATTTCACGTGTACCTCTTAATTAGGTGACTCTTTGCTTGAGTCTCGTGGGTAAAAATCAGATAAACCATGGCCTTTGTTGCATCCTCGCCACCTTCCACCTCTTCCACATCCAAGATCATTGTTCTCGGAATTTACCACCGATTGCTCCACCACTTCGACGTCCTCGGCCATTCGATCTCCTTAATTTAGCGACTCAATCGACAAAATAGTATGAAGTGGGAAGGTATATTTTATATGTGGAGTAAACTAAATATTCCAACAAAAAATAGTTCTTAAGATTGTTGGAAAATTTGGTGGAATAAAAACAAATGATTGATCTGAGTCGCGTAGTGGACGTTGTCTTTAAGAACTATTTCACCGGTAGGTGTAGTTCTCCAGGATTAAACAAATCCTTCCACATTCAAATGAACACGGGTAATCAAATAACTAACGAGATCAAGAATAGCTACTCGGAATCGAAAAATGGAGCAACATATTTAACCGAATTGGTTCTACACTTAGTGGGTGATCTCTCTCCTTCTCCTTAAATGAAGTAGAACCTTCTTATATAGTAAATATCCAAAGGACAAAATAAATATGGGCATTTACACAATTTAATTGTGTAACATATGAATTATTTCTATGCAATAAATATGGAATGCCATGAATTTAGAAATAAATTATGAAGGTTACTATACTTAAAACAATGAATGATTTTTCTCAAATAAATGCTCTTTTTTAATATGGAGTTTAATGTGAATTATTACAATTTTGTAACATTAATCACACAAATTATTTATGCCCATTAAAATACCCTTTGAATTATATTTTACTCACACATAATTGCTTCATTTTTCCAACAAGTCTCTCATAAGGAAGCAAACAATCTGGAGAGCTACCAAGAGGAAGGACCTACGTACTAGATCACACAAGAACATTTGACAGTCCATCACCAATCAAAAGGTCTTGTCTGTTTCCCTCCAATGACAACGCGACGCCATGTGATTCTAGTTCACGAGGTTAAGGAATAAGTTAATGACGGTTCATATTGATGTTTGGGATGGAGTGCAAATCATAAAATACTGGCTCATGAGAATATTTCGAACCAACACAACAACTAACAGGGTGGATTAATGTCAGGATACTACTTATCTAAAACAAATAAACTTGAGACTTAAGCCTCTTGCAACGTCAGATTACTGAAGCCATCTTGTCGGATGGAGTTTGTAGGGACAACGATAAAGAACCACCTTGTACTGAATAGAAAACAAGTTGATAATGACCGAATCAGTGCAGATGAACATGAGTTGGTACAATAATAACAGTGTTATAGAAAGGCCTTGTCGCGGTCCTAAGCAACAAACAAGTTAAAAATGGCGGAAATGCCAGATGAACATGAGCTGGGAAATAACATTAAACAAAGACCTTGACTCGAATGAAGCCAAGTTATACAAGAAAGGCACAAAGGGAAGAGGTTTCATCTTGTCAAATTGTTTATAGTACCGAGTTTTTAGCTGTATTTTTCTTTTTGGTAAAAACTTGAAATTTTATTATAAAATTAGAGGACCTAACCTCACATGTTTGAATCTCCGGTACTAAGCAGCTTTCACCTCACTAAAATCGTATCGTGCTGCGCTAAAACCGGCAGGAAGCTCATTTCAGGATGGCAGCAGCTGGAGGAGTAGGAGGAGGAGGTGGAGGTGGTCAGCACGTCATTGACCTTCCACAAGGTTATGTCCCCGACACTTTTAGGATCCTAGACTGTAAATTAGTGATCATGTTTTTATTCAAGTGTTGCTTTGAACTTGTGAGTAGAGAGAATGATAAGACGAGTGGAGGTGTATCGAGCTGCGGTGGAAGGAAAATGGAACGATGCGTCACCATATTTTAGGTTTTACCCGAACGATATCAATGATGTACTCACGGTACGTCAGCAGACGGCTCTTCACGTCGCAATTCTCGCAGAAAAAACAGAGTTCGTTAGAAAGCTGGTGGGTATAATGACCGTGGACGATCTGGCGTGTAAGGATAATGAGGAACGTTCGGCACTTTTTCTAGCTGCCTTAACCGGGAAAGTGGAGCTCGCTCAGGTTATAATGGATAAGAAACCCGACCTGGCCAAGATCCCAAACAGAGAAAAAGTTCTACCGATTCATATGGCTGCGTTTTTAGGCAATAGGAAAATGGTCGAGTTTCTGCACAAACGAACCAAGTACGACCTCATGGATGACCAGGATCGTACAGATTTGCTTGTTGGTTTGATCAATTCCGACATCTTTGGTAAACTTTTTCTTATTCCTTAATTACACGTCTCTAATATTGAAGGTGCAAAGGACTGTCACACTGCTAGTTTGCGGTGGAGTTTAAGATTTTGGATTAGTCGAGAAATTTTAACTTGGTATTAGACCAGTTTGATTTCGTTGTTACTTGCACGACCTTTTTGCCATGACACATTGATCAAGTTAGCTTGTATATAAGTATCAGTAATAACTAGAAACTTTAGCTTTTGAATTTGGATCTTTGAAAACAAGGCTCTTTCTATGCGTGTCACAGATATTGCATTGGATATGCTACCTGCAGAGAAAGAAGAATTGCTGCTGGCTAAGCAAGATAGATGCAACCAGAAACCTTTGTACGCAATAGCTCGAAAACCTCAAATGCTATCAAAGAGTGCCCTTTTCTCCCGCTTATGTTAGTACTCTTTTTTTTCCCCTCTCCTCTGGCTCACTAATTCCCCACTGGCCTATATATCTCTACTATCACCGTATTTCTTCAACTGGGTAAATTGCAGCATATTAATATTCTCCTTTAAGATTTGTTATTATAAAATATAATAGGTTTTATTGGAGAGAATCCTGCGATAAAAAATTGTTGCATTAAGATCGAAAGTATGATATAAAATTCATATTATAATTCTTTAGGAGTTGTTTGTCTTTGGTCTTGGATTAGTTAACCATGGCAGTATGAGAATAAATTCAGGCTCGAGGCATAACACTCACATATAGTTTATGTATGTGTAATATACCGAACGACTTGACATTATCAAGAGTTTCGGGGCCGACTTGTAATTAGCCAAATGAACCGCCTTACAGAGGAGTATAAATAGTAGTCAATATAGATGTAGGTACCATTCGGAACATTATGGGATAAATTGATGTAGAAGCATAACGTTTCTATTCTTCTTTCCAATTCTTCTATCTCTCTTCTATAATGTGTAGATACCAAATCCGGTTTGTTACCGTATTTCACATATTCGTGTTTATATTTTCGCTGTCCTAACATCATCAAACATGATCGATCCTCTTAGTTCCAGGTTCTGTCCAGAATAAAGCGGGTCTTCTGCTCAGACGCTTCTGGAAGAAGCTGGCGATTAAAAAAGAAGCGAAAATCAAAGATGTGGTTGGACCCGGATGGGAGATAATATTCCTGGCGGTGGAGTACGGGAACGTGGAATTTATTCGCATAATTATGGATTGCTATCCTGATTTAGTGACCAAAATCAACAAGAAGTTACATACCATATTCCATGTCGCTATTATACATCGTCAGAAAGAGATCTTTAGCCTTATATACAAAATAGGAGCTATGAAGACGATTATAGCAAGTACATTCGACACTGATGGGAATCACATGTTGCATTTGGCTGCTCAGTTGGCACCTTCACATCGACTTCAATCTATAGCAGGGGAAGCTTTCCAATTGCGAAACGAGCTATTGTGGTATCAGGTGAGTCCACCTCCTCATCGTTATCAACCACGACATACAATTTTAGGTTGGACATTAAGTTTTTGGATTATGGTTTTATTTATGATAGGGTCTCTAACTTAATGAAATTTGGTCTAAGATTTTTGCTCTTTAGCAGAATATTAGTCTAATGTCTCTAATATCATTGGCGGATATTGTTATCATACATTTAAAGAAAAATTCAGCTTCGACATTAAGAATTTCAAACCAATATTTTGCTAACTAAGGAGGACACAAAAATAACTCTTGTAAATTTGAGACCCTACCACAAGTAAAAGTATAAATCAAGCATATGAGAATAATTATTTAATATTATATTCTTTCAAGAGTTTACTGTATTTAACTTCAAAGAAATTTGAATATCGATTGTATTTAAAACTAATTTTAATTTATTATTGCATGGATTTATTTAAATATTTTGAATAGTTTCAATGATTCATGATTACCTCATATTTATTGTTCTAGTTACTTTTTTATACATAAGTTTTTGTTAGTTTTAGGTTAATTAATACCTATATAAATATCTATTTAATACTGTACAGGACACATATCTAAAATATTTTACGTTTTCTACTAAAATTTCGAATTTTTATAACAAAACTTTGTCGTCTTGATCAAAATTGAAGGAGGTTGAGGCAGTGGTGGGACCACGACTGGCAAAAGAGAATCTGGTTCTGATGCAAACTCAGGGGAATATTACCGTGTCAACCGAGTCACAAAAACCACGTGAAATATTTATCAAGAAGCACGAAGATATGATTTCCAAAGCACAAGAACACGTCAAAAAGGCTGCTGAATCTAGCATACTGGTCGCGGTCCTCGTCACCACTTTGGCTTTTGCGGCCGCCTACACGGTGGCCGGAGGTCCGGATCAGAACACCGGGTACCCTATCTTCCTGCACGACGTTTCCTTCAAGATTTTCGCAGTGGCAGACGCAGTGTCCCTTATTTTCTCTGTGGCATCGGTGCTCGCCTTTTTGTCCCTTCTCACGAGCTCTAATGCATTGGATGAATTTATCTGGTGGGTCCCAACCAAGTTGCTGATAGGGTTCTGTACCCTTTTCATAGCCCTAATCTCCATGATGGTAGCTTTCGTCACCGTGTTCTTCGTTTACTTCAAGCAGCATCATGCCTACCTCAAGTACGGCATTCCGGTGGCTGTGGCTTCCTCTCTTCCTCCCTTACTTTTCGGTTTGGTTTACGGCCGGATTTTTCCCAGGAGGAAATTGAAGTCCACGCTCTTTGCTTCGCACTAGAAGTGCGGAACAATTTGCGTAGAACTTGCATATTTTCAAGAGGTGCGCACATGTTTTATTTTTATTGGAGTTAAAGTTTGAACATTTTACTAAGTTTCTTTCTATCCGAAAGGACAATTATCATTAAATTGTTAAGATTTTCTCGGAATTATTGTCTACAAAGTTATTACACTGGTCCTGTTACACTAAACCAAACACAATAAATAGTATAATAATTTTTCAAACAAAAATATCTACTATATTTATAATTTGACGAAAGACAGAGGGACCGTAAGACAACTTTGCCCTAAGACATCTCAAGATGATAGGCCCACGTGGAGTGTACAAAATTTGGCCGATGTTGCTCAAATGATGTGGAAGTTGGGCTGTAGTTCGAGGTGTGACTCATTAAAGCCAAATGGGCTAACAGAGTTCGTGTTCAGCTGGGTTTAATCTGGGTTTGGCGACTACTAATTATTTACTTTTCTGTTCACTCGAAATCTAACAATTTCAGATCTCAAAAAAAAAAAAAAGAAATCTAACAATTTCAGATGCTTCTTTACATGATTCACCTGGGCTCCATTTGTTACTCGATTTGAGCTAATCCAAATGTGGGGTTGCACACATTTTTTTAAGTATTTGCGATATCGATTCACAACTTGTAAAGAAAGTTTATGATGATATATATTATTGTGAAAAAAATATTTTTGGTTGCAAATGAAAATCAACTCATCAAAATTAGAATACGGAATATCTCACGTTTTTCGTAGAGGCATACATAGATTTAGAATATAATGAGTAATAAGTAAACTCTCTACATATAAATTACAATTATTTGTTAAAGAGCTGTTCTATAGAATTTCACCAAAATCCATTCACACGGATACCACACCATTTCGCGTTTTGTCATTTATATATTTATAAAAGTATTGGACAAAATTTATGATTGAAAAAAATATTATAGAGAGAGCCACCTGTTATAAAAGAGTCGATGTGTGCGGCTATAGTGAGAAAGTATCATGTGCCCTAATCAATACAAAGATGCTCGTGAAGATAAAAGACAGAAAGGAATAGTAGCTCTTAGGATCTTGACGAAAAAATCATCAGATCCTCTCATGAAACAGGATATACTTGGTGGTTCTCAAGTCAGCTTCACAGAAGCCATGTCTGTAGCTAGATTCCTCGTATGGTACTTCTACTACAGCTAGATTCTAGAATCCTATTGAACCGACACTCAGATGTCTGTTTTCCATTCAATGTCAACTATTCCCTTGTTTTGATTTTTTTTTTCTGTATTTGTAGTTTCAAAATAAAGTCAAATTTAGACAAAAGGAAAAAAAATCGTATTGCAATAAATCAAACTTTAGACAAAGTTCAGGTGACGGTTTCAGAAAGGAAAAGGCGCTGGTAATTTGTGAAGGAGAAGTGGCCACCGTTCTTACCAAATATTCCGCGAGGTGCCCGTTTGGAAGTAAATTGATAACGAATTAGGATATGATCGTGCGATTCTAATTAACCGAATGTGTACGCCGGATCTTTTAAATTAGGCGAATTAGCTCTAATTCTATGATTAGGGCTAAGGCGATTCTGTATAGATCCTAGGTTACGTATGTGATTATATTGGAGATATATAACAAAGAGATAATTTTTTTTTTACTTTTTTTTGTGAGTCACGAGAGTGATTAATCAAAACTCGAATCAGACATACAAAATATTACTATTGCATTTAAAGGAATTTTAATCCCATTATTGGAACTTTACATTTCCAAAATAATTTTTTTATTGATTGATATATGCGCTTCGTAATTATCTTGACAAGTTCACTGAGGAATTTCGTTGTGGTCTTTCTCTTCTTTTAGATAGACCTTACACTGCAGCGAGGCATCATCCTGCTCATACTTGAGAACTGTTTCTAAATACTCCTTGATGTTTTTTCTTACATTGGTTTAAATAATAACTACACTTTTATATGGAAATAGTACGCCGAAAAAAAAGTTTTATTGGTATTTGTATTCGGGAGCAGACATTACAAAGACAGAAACCTTTTTTTTCTTTTCAGAAAGTAAAAAGTGGCACACCTTGGTAATAGGGATTTGATCTTAACATTGGAGAAGAAAACTTTATTGCAAAATAAACAAATGTTATACCATGAAGCAAAGTGCAGGCTTCAACTTGCACAAGAGCGATGAATCTTAATGATGTAACAAAATTTAATTTGGCAGGAAATATGAATAGTTAAATGCTCATAACAAATAGTATCATTACTGTCACATGTGTTAAGAAAAATTTAATTAATTCAATTGTACTATTCGTATTAATAAGCCCACATTTTTCTCTAACAAACATTATGCAAGAATTTAAACAAGTTTAACTCTAATAATTTTACGATGAGAGATTCTTTAAAAGTTTTTAAGGTGCGCGTAAACAAACAATTTTTTTTTTTGAAAAACACTTGTGCAAGTGTGTGAAAACAATCAAACTAATTGTTGGTCGTTACAAGGATGATAGAAGAAGAGACTAGACAATATATTTTGATGACTGCAAGTGATCCTTTACCTTCTGGCCATTTGCTATAATTACTACCATTTATGTTAATAAAGTATGTTTACTTACCAAAAAAATATACATATATTTCGAAACACGAGATTGAGTTGATCATTTCAACAGTAGCTAAGAACATAAAATACATAGAGTTCTACGACCACGTTCCAAAGTCAAAATAAAAATAAGGATGAGTCTAATCCAATTAAAATTTTGAGATAATTCTAATCAGTGCAACACCTTTAACTATTGAAACTTGTGTTATTGCGCATCTAATCGCAGGTAGGTGTATCTTCAAAGTACCACGCGGGGAATATTCGTGCAATAGTTACTGGCATTCCGCGTCAGCTTCAAGGCAATGATTAGGTTTTGTTTATTTTAGAAATGAGGAACATGGTTTTCCGTTTTATATGTTTGGGATTGTTCATTTCGGGAAGTTAAAAGTGTGATTGCATGTATCTTTACCCAAACTTTCTGAGACTAAACAAATGCCACCCTAACTTCATTTTTGGCATGCTACATATCTAGCGTGAATTCTGACAAAGATGTGTCTCCACTGACATTTTTTATAGCTCTTACCGCACTTTTTATATTTGTATCTGAATAGATTATAAATTGTTTGATTCAATAAATATTTGATTATTAATTTAATATATTTTGACCAGATAATTTTATTTAAGGATCCAATTGAGGGAATCCTTTATACCTAAGCGAAAATTCGACGCAAATTGGTAGAAAAAATGCGTTCAATTAACCTTGATGTAGAGTTTTATGGTTGGTTGAATATAAGAAATAATTTCCGAAGGCAATGCACCGGAAAAGTTCTAGGGCATTTACTTATTTGAGCTTTCACGCTTACAAATTTAAATAAAGCACCGCAATCTTTCTCAAAAAACTCAACGCGTCATTTTGATTAAGTCTATCAAGATGAAGTATGTACGACATCAACACTATATGCCCAACCATACCATGAAATTGATTGTTGTGTGAAGATAATTGGCTTATCTAATTCAAATATTTTAACAATAAATTAGATGGTTTTTCACATCTATATACTGAAAATGAAGCCTAATCACATATATATACTTAAAATAAAGCCTAAAATTATCAACTATGTAAAATCAAGTTGGCATCCCTTTTTAGTTATCGAAAGAGTTAGAGATTTGAATTTCTTTAAAGATATTTTCAATTTAAACTAAAGAATAAAACAGATATTGTTATAAGAATCCTAATTAGCCATCAACAATGCTCGATCCTAACCTAGTTTTCTCACAAAAAATTGACATCCCGTTATAAATTATAAACTATCGGATTGCTCAGTGATGGCCTTTGGCTAGTGGAGGTGCTCATTACTTTCTTTTTTATGTGACAGTTCCATCAACGGCATTAAGAGCTTGTCAGGTTCATATAAAGAAATGCATCTTCCATTCCCAACAATGGCCTAAAATAATCATTCTAAAACACAATGGCCTAAAAGAATTGCCCACAGGGACAAAACTAGCCAGCTTTCCCGGGACAAAGTAATCCTAACAAAAACCATGCCAAGTGCTTAATTCTCTTGGGCTGACACGAGAAGCCAATAAGAGAGAAGATACCCTTTGATAGTTTAAGTCAAAGGAAGCAATTAAAATCAAGTAACAAAGTTCTGCTACTGCTTTTCTCGCTACGCATTTCTTTTTCATTCCTTTGTCTCCAACGAGGGTGTTGGCAATTATATATCTCCTTTCACCTTTTCCATTTGCATTGAAATTTGATATCTGAACATCAAAAAGACTTCTGAGTTTGTTCAAACCTATAGGACCATGAAAAATAACATTTATTTTCATAATGAGTTTTAAGGAGATTATTTTTTTAAGACGGAGTTTAAGGAATTTTTTCATGAATCAAATTCGATATCTCTAGTTAAAGTAAAATACTGTGTTCATGGATTACATTTATGTCAATAAACATTTGATCTAATAAAACAAATCGTAAAATAATTTTAGAGATTTTGAACTTTAAAAAAACCTGTATTATTTTGGCTATCACTCTGAAATGCTTTTCTCCTTCAATCATGAACCTCCTCTCCACAACAACATTGGTCATTTCTTTATTGCATGATTGATATGAAAGCATCTTTGCTTGGAATATAAGTCCCGCTCTATATAAAGCACACCCTCCTCACTCCTTTCACTTTTAGTGCTCACTATTATTTCTCTAACATCTCCACAAAAAAGAACAACTAATTCTCTAGCTTGTTACTTATAAAAAAAATTATCTACCTTGTTGAAGCTCTTAAGCTAAATGGGAAGGCAGCCATGTTGTGACAAGGTTGGGTTGAAAAGAGGTCCATGGACAGTTGAGGAAGATCACAAGCTTACCTGCTTCATTCTCACCAATGGTATTCACTGCTGGAGAGTGGTTCCCAAGCTTGCAGGTTGCAACTTTTGGACCAACTTTTTTTTTATGGCCCACTGAGTCTAATGTGTTTACAATGACTCGTACTTGAATCCTGATTAAGCTAGTAAATTCTTTAATTACTTGTCGGTATTTTGTACCAACTTTATTCACATTAAAAGTTCAAAGTCAAGTAGATTAATGAAGATTATGACTAAAATGGTTAGCATTTTGGTTCTATATGTGCAGGTTTACTAAGATGTGGCAAGAGTTGCCGGCTGAGGTGGATTAATTATCTGAGGCCGGATCTTAAGAGAGGCGATTTCACCGAAATGGAAGAGGACCAGATAATCGAGCTTCATTCACGTCTAGGCAATCGGTAATTGACTCAATCAGAGTCAAGCATTGCCGAGTTTTGTATCAAGTTCTTTTGTAATGATGCATTGAGGAATTTTTTGTAGGTGGTCCAAGATTGCATCACATCTTCCCGGTCGGACGGACAATGAGATTAAGAATCATTGGAACACTCGGATTAAGAAGAGGCTGAAGCAACTTGGAGTTGACCCCGCCACACACAAGCCAATTGAACATCACGAAGCAGAAACAGGCAGCACTCCAAGCCATGACAAGGAAAGTTCAGAACGGGTCGAAACTGTGCCCGAGACTGAGTCCCTGGTGGTTGATCATGTAAGAAATGGTCATCCTAACGTTGAAGAGAATCAAGGACAAGATGGTGAGGACATTTTGAAGGAGTATGAAATGCTGTGTGGCTCATTGGACCTTGGCCCTCCACACAACGAGGCGTCCTCTACTTCTTATAGCAGCTCCTCATGGTCAGTTGATGAGTCTATCATTGACCCTTCTCTTTGGGATTCGCCTTCTATAATCCGAGAAGACTCCTTAAGACAATGGGTTGATAGCACCGATTCGGTCCTCTCGTGGGACGGATTTAATAACTTGGATGATGACTTGTTCTTCCTAGGAGACGGGTTTCATGATATGCAACAATTTTCTGTCCCAGAGTTCTTTTAATGTCCTCTCGAGACAACGAATTTGTCGGATAAGAGACCACTTTTCGAGTTAAACACGTAAAGCAGCTTCTTGTTGTCTCAGATTCCAATCACTTTCAAGTTACCGTTCCCCTTTCAATTCATGTAACGTCGAATGAATTAGATCGATAGGTTTATCTTTTGCTGTTGAGTTTACATTTTAGATATCAAGTTCGAGTAGAGTTTCTCTCTACTCGTTACTTAGAGAACAAATTGATAAAAACTTTATTAGGAGACATGATTATTTTTAAAATTAGAAAACATACTTATAGCAATAACTATTTTTTTCAGAAAACCTTATTGTTTAATTTAAACAGTTCTAACTTTTGCAAAAATTAATATTATTGAATAAATACATATATTTTTACATATTTTATAAATCTAAAAAATTAAGTTAATAATTTGTGTTCAGATTTTTTTTTAACTGTTATATCATTTTCATGAATCAGTCCCAAGTTTTGTATTGTTATAACTATTTGTCAATTGAATATAAACAGTTCGTGTCTGTATATTACGCGGTCAATAATTAATTTTAATTATTTTAAAATCACATAAATCTTTTTATTGTAATTATTTTTCTACTGATATTTTATTTTCTCTTAATAATATCATTTTAAATGAATTTTACTTGCGTTAAATTCGGTAGTGAAATTTTGCAGTCTCTTATTGTAGATTAGTTGACATTTCTAAGGTATCTGCTTTCCCTGTGGGTCCATCAACTTACAATATAGAAATGGTTTCCTCAAAAAATTTACAACATTAAGTTTGGTCGGCCGTACTATAGTTCTAGTCCATAATGCTACTCCTAACTCCCTATCCTTTTGTATAATCGTGTGCTTACTGGCTCAAGCATTACACGTTTAAACTATTATTGTTGAGACGCAATTTTATCAATTATTATTTCTATTGGTATACATATTTAATTTTGAAAGAGAGAAAAAAAAAAGAGTTAAGCTGAAGCTGAGTGCTGTCCTCGAATATTGCAGTAAATAGCCTTTTTTTCTCAAATTACACAACGTGGCTTTGAACAACGTTGACCTTTTGTGGACTCAAGACCTTAAGCGTTCACAAAATTCACTTTCTTTCTACCTAAGATTTATTGAAAAATCAATATTTTGTATATGGTCACTTGACACGGACGTTACTAGAAACTGGCTGGTCTATGCCAAGGTTAGAGATCCTGAATCTCATTAATGATGTCTTTCTTGGTGGCCTCAAGCTGTGCAATAACCTGGTCGTTCTGTCTCCTCAAGAGTCGGATCTCACCATCAATCCTATCCATTTCGCTTTGAGGCTTGTGCTCGTGCTCGCCTCGTGCTAAGCTGTCATCCAAAGGTAGTCTCCGGATGGACGGCCATCTTTGAGCCAGTAGTCAATGCAGATGGGACACTGGGGCAGGTTGGCTCCCGGATTCCCCCTTTTGTGCTTAGGCTTATAAGGTGTGAACTTGATCATGGTGATGAATTGATGTCTGTGGAGCCACAGGAATAGGAATGGAGGAATGAAGGAAACTGCAGCCATCGGAACTGCGTACTTGAGGTACTCACGGTGCTGCTTGAAGTACATGAAGAACGCAGTCACGAATGCTACCATCATCGATGCCAACGACACGAAAAGGGTCGTGAGTCCGAGCAGCAACTTAACCGGGATCGAGTAGACGAAGTCATCCAATGCGTACGTGCTCGTGAGAAGTGACAAGAATGCCAAAACTGATGTTGCAGAGGAGATGAAGGATACTGCGTCTGCCACTGCGAAGATCTTGAACGAAATGTCGTGCAGGAACATGGGGTATCCAGTGTTCTGATCCGTTCCTCCCGACACTGTATAGGCAGCTGCAAAAACCACGGTGGCCACGAGGACAGCGACGATTATGCAGGAATTGGCTGTGTTTCTGATGCAGGCCTCCCCTTTCTTGATCATCTTTTGGTGCTTGTCAATGAATATTTCACGCGGAGTCTGCGGGTTGTCCAAGAGGTTTCTTTCTTGTGCGAGTCGTGATCCCACCACTCCCTCAACTTCCTTCGATTTTAATCAAGACAGTGGCAACTTTTACTCAAAATAATCTTTCCTTGTTTGCATCCGAATAAAGGATGAAGATTGTCTCTTCGACGAAGAGTAGGAGATGACCTTACCTGAAACCACAACAGCTCATGTTGGAGTTGGAGAGCTTCTCCTGGTATCGATTCAAGTCGATGTGAAGGCGCTAATTGAGCAGCCAAATGCAACATGTGATTGCCATTCTTGTCTATGAACATTGCTATCACTTTCTTCAACGATCCTATGGTATGTATGAGCTCAAAGATTTCTTCTTGACGATGCAGAACAGCAGCATGGAATATGGTATGCCCCTCATCGTTCGTTTTCGTCACTAAATCAGGATAGCACTCAATAAGAATGCGCAAGAACTCGACGTTTCCGTTCTCTACTGCAATGAATATCGTGCGCCATCCTTCTCCAACCACCTTCAGGATTTGTGATTCATTCATAATCACGAGTCTCTCCCAGATGCGCCTAAGTAGCTCGCGTGCCTTCTTCTTCTGGACATCCTTGGAACCTAGAACTGAGAGGGACTAAGTCTGATATGTTCCAATACTATTAGAGAAGCAAAATCTCATTGCAGATATACAGGTCTTCATGAAGATAGATAGGACGGACTAACCTAAGTCGAAGGAAGATTGACGGATTGAGAGCATGTGAGGCTTCCGAGCTATCGCGCACAAAGCCGTCTCTTCGTATCTGTCTTTGAGAGTGACCAGATATTCTCCTCCATCTGCAGCTATCATGTCCAGTGCAATATCTACATGGCATGAAGAATGCAGACAAGTAAGTGCTTAGGACAGTAAACTTACCAACTGCAAGTAGTAATCATGGACTAAGAGTAGGTACAAGGAACTTCTACATGATGAAAGATGGAGTGAACTTGATCAGAAGCTGTTTCGGCAGGGAGATGTCACCATGAGAATTGCGAGGATGGCTGGAATTGATGTTCTTGGCAGTGATAGCTTTGGAACGCTACCTATGAACAAGTTAATTGTTGAAAAAATTCTAATTGTGGTTTTCGCAGAGAGAGTGGTTCCAAATGCCGTCAACTTGATGGCTGTTAGTGCATCAAAAATTGACTATTATAAGCTAGAATTTCCAATGCTCCAAGGCGAAGAGGATCCCCTGGCATGGATCAATAGAAGTGAGCAGTTCTTTCAATGCCATTGCACACTGGGGTTGGCATCCTACAAGGTTGCTGCAGTTGACAATTCTCTGCGTGCTTATGACGACTTCTTGCAGTTACGTCTTTCAGCGGCCGCCCGTTTGCATGATGTATTTCACTTAGGACTACTGAAGAAATCTAACTGCGAACCTCCAGTGGTGCCACCTTTGTTACCTCCGATTTCTCATGGACGTGTGGTGTCTTCCCCATCCTCGGTTCTTTTGCTGTTCGTCGTCGTGATCACTGGAGGTGCTGGTCGTATGGAAGGATGCTTCAGCTTCCGAGTCCTCTTGGGTTCCCGTCGAGTCGCATTTACCCTATGTTTCAGCTCGAGGACGAGCTGTTTCTCCAGAGCGGGAGTAATGTTACGAAGGGTACTCCGTACCATCGTAAGAACCGAAGAGTTCATCAAGACTAATTCAATGAATTCTCGGATTCAATGTTTACAATTCATTTCAGTCTTATGCTATTAATAATCTGAATATGTATCTAGGCATGAACCTAGACGTAGCCTTTTCCAATTCGTTTGTAACCCTTTCGGATTCCTTCGCCTATAAGAAGGAATCAATCTACCACATGTAAAGGAAATCAAAATAATCAAATAAGAAAAGTGTTCCTTTCTTCTATCACACCCTTCGTAATTGGGCTCTATCAATTACGGTTTCACCAGCTCCTAACAGTACCAAACATATCTGAATCGATCAATCCGACGAGCAAGTCTCGATGATCCTGATGATCTAGTTGGTCATAGTCGGTTTTTCTAGACAGAAACTCGACCATTTCCCTGTGGCCTGAAAATGCAGCCATATGAATTGGTAGAATCCCGCCTCTGCCTCTGATGATTGCCAGGTTGGGATTCTTAGCTATCATGATCTGGGCAATCTCCTTTTTCCCAGTTAAAGCAGCAAGGCAAAACGCAGTATTGTTATCTACATCTCGAGGGGCCAAATCGCGATTGTTCATTTTACCGACCAAGTTTCTCACGAACTCGGTCTTTTCTGCTAGAGTTGCAACATGAAGAGCAGTCTCCCTACGTCCGGTGATCGCAGCAGTAATCTCTTGCGGGTTGGCCTCGTATATGCCTCGCGCAGTTGTCCAGTCTCCTCTTACTGCCGCCTGATGCAGCTTCAATCGTCTTCGGATAGTCGCTAAACCAGCAATGGAAACCGAAGTTGCAGCAGAGACACTAATGTACATCAAAAATAGTAAATGCATCAGGAAGATGGGATGCTAACCTTGGTCTAGTAGGATGATCGGGCGGTCAGGTTCATCGATCTCGACGACGACGGATCCGCCTCCTCCATCCGCAGCTCTGCCCATTCTGCAATCACAGAGCCTCCCACCAACTAGGAAGTCAACCGAAAACTTAGTACAACAAGCTGAAATAAAGAACTCGTGTTCTCTTATTCAGTAAATTTTGAACTTGCTTTGAATCAGACAAAGTATTTCTTTAACATTGTTATTTTGTCAACTCTATTTGGTTAGTTGACTTTTGGGGGTAAAGATCTGGAAAGGTAGCTGGCAAATGCATCAGCATCCATTTGCTGAAGAACAGGTAGCTGGCAAATAAGCATTTGACATTCGGGTACTTGGTTGATGAATTTTAAACTATAACCTTACTAAAATAATTTTTTTTCCTTATCTTATAATTAAGAGATGATAATATGTGTACCAGTAATCGAGTAATTTGTTAATTGTTAGATAAAATAATGACACGAATAGATAAAAGAGTACTCGAGATGACTCTATTATTAAAAAAATGATAACATGGATTCAAATCTCATCTTCCTCATTTTAATCTACCTATAGAATTGAACCGAACCTACCTGTCTCTGGTTCGATTATTTGAGAACGCAATAGACAATAGTGTTGAATACTTATTAGTCGCTCTAGTTGACCGAAGGTCCTATGGAAAGGCCAGAAGGAGCTGAAGTGGTAACGAGGAGGATCCTGTTACGCGGAAGCTCCTACGAAGTCTTCATCCAAGAGCAGCAGCGGCTACGAACACGCGACGATAAAGCTTCCCGACATGCTTCCAGCGCCACCGCGAAGTATACTTCCCTGAAAGTTCCAGCATTTCTGAGCAACACGAGATTGCAGAGACGCCAACAAGTGAGAAATACCAGTGATATCTGTCGTGGCTCGGACTCGAAAGCAACACGAGATTGCAGAGACGCCAACAAGTGAGAAATGCCAGTGATATCTGTCGTGGCTCGGACTCGAAAATTGTAACACGCCTAAGTTGAGCTAGAGCAGTCAAGTGTATTCAATGCACGATTGTTCTGCAACTTGAACATCTAAGTAAACATCTCGCACTCTCATTGCGACGCAATGCATTAGGAAGGTGAAGTTCTGTTTTTATTCTCAAAATTTATTTATTTTTATCAATTTTTCTTCACTAAGGCGAAAAAGTCCTCAACTGGTACGCATCCCACTTGTGCTAGCCGTGCACTCCACGCTTAAATTAAACAAGCCTGACTTGGCTACAACAACTGACTACGATTAGTCTCGAGCCCTTTTGCCTTTTTTGGCAATACTTACTTGAGGAACTACCCATCCTAACTATAACGCATAAAGAATACCAAATTCCCACTCTTCCTTCCCTCCTCCTTCCTCAAAGTGCTGACAAATACCAGACTAGTCTTTTATTTCCTTAATTAAGACATCATCAACTGAATACAATGCTTTAAACACAAGAACACAACAGAAGATGTCAATCCCAACACCAATCCATTTACTTCTGCAAGATCAACCAAAAACCAACGCTAACTTGCTACCACTAATATATATTCATAACAATGGCAAAGGATAATTCCAATACAAGACTAACCCAACAGAGACCACACAAATGTTCATTAATTTTTCTCTTTTTTTCCCTTGGTCAGATCAAGAACTAATGAGATCGGCTATTGACATTTTTTTTTAAATCTGGATACTAGCAATAGATAATTAATTACATACATACATTCATTCATCATCCAACAACTAAATGGATAAAAATATGTAGAGATTGCCAAATAAATAATATGAAGACAATCACATTTCTTCCACCAAACACCAATCTTCCCCTTCGATCTGGTCCACCACGTACCCCACATCACAGAAGCTCATACAATCATCATCATCCTCCTCCTCCTCTTCTTCTTCTTGTTCCTCCCCCTCCCCGTCCCGGATCTCGATAACCGGAACGGAGTGGGGCCCACACCCCACCACAACACCAACACCAACACCAACCCCATCCACATCCTCCTCTTCACCGGAATGGTAATCACCATCCTCGTCCTTGTCCTTGTCCTCGTCATCCTCGCGATCCGGGTAGTAGTCCTGGCGGGCGAGGCGGTCGAGGACGGAGGCCGAAGAGAATCCGCCGCCGGAGAAGGAGGCCCGCCAGGGGGAGTCGTCGTGGGACCGCTTCTTGTTGGCGCCCTTGGTCTTGTCCTTCCCCCGAACCGTCGGCTGGAGATGGTACCCGCTCCACCGGGGCCCACTCACCGGAGCGACCCGACCCGGCTTGATCTTGATCGCCTTCCCTGGGACCCAACACCCGCCACCCATCCTCGGCAACACCCTGTAGGTGACCTCGATCCCCGGCTGCCTTCCTTCCCTCTTCATATCTCGAGAAATTAACTTCTGGGTTATGCTAAAGGAAGCAACTTTCGAACTAGGAAGGTGCAAAGATCGGATCTTTAAGGTTTAATTCGATGTGGGTATTGGGAGAGGAAGAAGAAGAAGAAGAGAAATGGAAGAGGTTGGGAATTGGTTACAGGAAATTGGGAAGCAATTAGGTGGCTTTGATTGGCTACGGTACGTGTCGAGCAAGATAACGAGGCGTGACAGCTCATTTCCATTTTTTCTTGTCTGTTTTACTTGGCCGAAATTCCTTTCTTTTTTCCTTCAAAACATGAAATTACTTTTTTTTTCTTCATAAATTTGTAACACTGTTTTTTTTTTCAATTGACATTCTCTGGGCTAGTTAACTTATTTTGTAATTCAAATTTGAATAAAATAACAATTTTGAGAGGTGATCTCCCATAAATTTTTAACATCATTACACAATCAAAATTTTGAACTCAAGATTTAATAGATCTAAAATAATATGTTCATCTTGTGATATAAATACTTTTTGGTGATGTGTTATGGGGGGAGGCACATACAGTCTTGGGGGATAATTTTCCTCAATTTTTTAATAACTAAGTATATATTTAATATATGTATTTAATACAATTAAAAATTAATTTATTAATTTATTAACAAATTAAAACCAAATTTCATTAGAAAAGTTATATTGACCCCACTCTTCAACTTTTTTGAATGTGTTATGTCAAATCAATAGTCTAATGGGCATGACATGTCACTAATAATATGCTACAAAGCTAATATAATAGTGTGATATATAAAATGATTGTCATTGATTATGAGTGTTATTACACTTTTTTTGACGAAAACCTATTGGCAGTGTAGTAAACTTTAATCTTGTCTTGTCTGAGACTATTTGGTCCAATGGCATTGGGATGGGGCGGGGTGGGGTGAAGTTCAGGATTCTGGCATAAACATTTCTGATGTAATAGAATAGGATTTAGAATAGGATAAAAAAAAACTTTAATCTTGTCTTGTTCCTTTTGTTATTTAATTATTTTGGGAATAAAAAGTACCGGAGAATATAAACATGTGGCGGTTCTTTCAACTGCTTTGGAGTAAATATTTACACGATTTTGTTTGCTGGGCCTCCACCTCCGTCTGTTGCTTTTTGTCATTTTACTTTTTACCCCTTTTTATATTCGAACAAATCTTTGTTCTTCCGTTGACCAACATTTTGCTGGAATATATAATTGCGTCTCATAATTTGTTTCCCTGCTGGTCACGTAATAAGATCTTATTTTAATTTCCCTGTCAAATACTTTTTTTTTTTCCTGAGAAAGGCTGGGTAACCTTTAACTAGAATTTCTCAAAAAATCTTTAAATAGAAGATAAAATGAAATTTACAACAATACTTGTACAAAAATGAATGTTGCAACATCGATGACTAGATTCATTTAATTCAGTTCCTGGTTTTGTTTCTGATAAATATTACTCTTAAACATATAATCTCTCATTTTTTTAACACATCCTGCCAACAAAGAAATTAGTAGTTATTTATGGATGTAGCCACCAATAACATAAATTTATAAGCGATAATAAAGAAATGTAAATATTTTAGGGAAAAGTACACATGAGTACCATGTTGTTTACCTGTTTTCAAAAAAGACTGTGTTTTTTTTTTACAAATTTAGTACTTGTGGTTGCATTTCCGGGACAATTTTGGTTCCGGACAGCATTTTGGGCTGACCGGCTAGGTGTCAACACCATGTCATCACCACATCAATTATTCTTTTTAAGAAAAAAAGTACATGATCTTTTTGGAAACAGGTAAACCTCATAATACTAATGTATAATTTTTCCAATATTTTATGGTGCTTGGATGGGTCAGATAGATGTACACCCTACACCAAAAGAACACCATCATCGGACTTCTTGTCGTATTCGTCGTCCATGCAGTAGTGGTCATCAAGGACACGATCATCTCGAAACCGTCTCATCTTGTGGGACCCTTTGGTCTTGTCCTTGGCCTTGTCACAGGGGTGCTCATGGCAGCCGCGGCACCGTGTCCGCCGGCACCTGCTCGTGTACTTGGAGTGGTTGGTGGGTTTGGTTGCCACCTTGGAGAACATCCCGGCCGTTGGTGGGGCCGAGTCCAGCCGGTTGGTGAACTTGGAGTTGCTGGTGTGCCTGGCAGCTACCGGGTTCCACGTGGCGTCTCCCCAGTTCTCGAAGGTTATAACCATACCGTGCTGCCTTCCCTCTCGCCTCATCTTCGGTTAAGTTACAACAATTATTTTGGTCGGATTCTCCCAAGTCTTAAGACAATGTTTTGTAGTTAACTAGCCAATTATGTGGGTTTAACTATGTAAGTTAGCGTAAGTGGTGGGTATTATATAAGGGATAATATAGGGAAGGGCACAAGTTAGTCGGTGAGGAGAGGTTGACTCTAAGAGAAACTTGGGAAGCAAGGTAGCTAGGTTTTTAGCCGACTGATTCCGCTATCTACTTGTCGGGCAAGATAACGATAAAACAATTCAAGGGTTGGAACCCTATATTCTTTAATAAACTAGCTTCATTTTTATAACAAATGAGTAAAGATTGAATGAATAATAGGATAGCCATATAATCCTGTATAAATACTCATCTCGTTATAATCATATCAGTGAGATGAATTCTTCCTTTACATCAGATTTTTAACAGATGAACACTGCAATGATATGTCTTCTTCCTTAGAACAACAGTTGTGCTTCAAAGAATTTCCAATAGGCTATCCGGCGAGTTGGTGGAAGAGGTAGTTGTTGCCTTCTTGGAAGGGTACAGAATATAATGTTGGACCATGAAAATGATGTCAAAAAATATGGACACCTGCAAGAAAGTATTTAACCACATGTTAATTCGGACAAACAACACGAAGCAGAACAACATACAAGACTATTTCCACCCGGAAAGAGATGGAGGAGAGGTTCCGAACCAGTGAAAGTAGTGTCTTCCCTATGTTACCATAGAAGTTTACCCAAGAATCTGAGGCATAGATCAAGATCATGGTTAAGACCAAGCATTACCAGGTCTGTTAGGTATCAGGTAAACTGTTTTTCGAGAACGGAGAGGTGTCACATACCTTGATCTATAGATTGCACAGCCATCTGACCATAATTCAGCAATCCTCCGGAGAAATCGAGCAAAATGTTGCCGATGCTGAAACCGTCTGTACTCTTGCGCAAGAAGTTCATTATCGCCTGCATTCAACGTATTAGGCAACGAAATTACGAAAGGAACTGATAAAGAATAATGTCAGAGTGACATAGCAGATGTTGAAACCCGTTATTAAATTGTTAACGATTACATGGCCAATCAGATCAAGAATGAAACATGCTCAATATGTAGGATGATTTTAGCAGACTTCAAAGGGAGAAGAACCAGCTCTGACCTGAGGGATATACTTGATCACAGTCATGAACACTTGAATTGAACTGCAACAAATAATAGAAACAGATTTCAATTACAATCCAAAAACCCATTCTGATAACAAGCTGGACAAGTCAATGAATGGTATGAAGAAAAGTGCATAAAGCAGCAAACTTACTTAAAAACAGAGATTAGCCACAGCCAATGTTTGCCATGGATAGCCTCAAGAAAGCAAATTGCAACACCAAACCACACGGCGCAGACGATGCCTAGAGACAGCTTAGACACCTTCTGAGTTCCGCGCTGTTCAAATTAACATGTAATCATCAACAAGCATTTCACAGAGGAAAATAAATAAGGGAATATTGCAGTCCTAAAATCAACTACTAAACCGCTCACATCGTAGATTGCGATTTGGAACAGAGTGATTGCTGTCAACAGAACCGCGTGCGCTGAAAATGCAACATCATTTTCGGCTACAGGTATCATCTGCAAAAAGGAGGCAACCCTTACGAATCAATAATCAACAGTTTCATAATCATTGAGCCAGATTTTGCATCACACACGCACTCATGATCTGATAGTTGCTATTGATGAAACTTGAATGATCTACTTGCTTATGATTCAAAATTTTTGACAAACAAACGGAGAACAGAAACCAACAGCGTGCAAAAGTGAGAAGAACCATACTACTGACCATATAGTACCAATGCTAAAATTGAAATTACACAAAACACCAACCACCACAAGTTCCACTTTATCCAATACTAAACTAACCAAAAGCTTAAAACAAGCGACCAACCAGACAACTATTGATGAACAAATGATCAATTGTTATAGTTTAACCAGAGGTCCTTAGTTCGAGAATTTTATAAAATGAAGTTTCATTAAAACCCTTTAGGAATAACTTTCCAACATCTTTTGTATATTGGTCGAATCTAAATTAGTCAGCCCGGTGTCGGAATGAAAAATGCCCCTAAAAACAAAGCACCAACTAAACCAACCTGTCCATGTCCATATTTCTCTCTGTACTGCTTCTGGATAGCTGAGCTGAAGTAAAGAGACGCATTGTAGATCAAGTAGGAAGAGTGCTTGGTCAAGTTCAACACCACGAAGTCGAAGTTCAACCCAATCACGCTAAAGGGCAACACAAAGACACCAACTTTCATCAGAAAGATGCAATCTTCGAAGGTAAAAAAAAACCCACAAAAATTTACCAACCGGAGTTGCTCCAAGCTGTAAAAGACTTAAAAAATACATAAAAAATGGAAATTTAGTAACCTCTTGCGCTTGTAGTTGAGGATGACCTGAGGGTAGAAGCTAATTGACCATGAGATGAATGCCAACCAACCAAGCACCTCGTATACTATCTGCATTGGAGTCGAATTCCAAGACGCCGCCATCTTTTTTATTCCTTTTTTTCCCTCACTACCTGTTCCAAAATTCCAAGAATTCTTCTGGGTTTGATGAAGAAGAAAAGGTAAGGGACCGAGGGTTTCACGTTTTTTAAATTGGGATTCGTATCTCCGCAACGGGATGATGACGTCGGACGTTGGGATGGGAAGAGGGTTTGTTTGTTTCCTCGTGAGTGAACAAAGTCGGATGTACGGACATGTTCTGTTCTGTTTTGGGAGTTTGTTGTCTATGTTACTTACGTCTGCATTATATTTATGGAAGCTACACCGCGTGGTATTCGCACGTCCACTAATTACCGCTAATTACCGAGTAATATTCGACCGATTACTTCAAATTGGATAAGACAATATGATTCAAACTTCAAGTTCGGGACCATGACAAATTTTGTCATGTAAGCTTGTTTTTAAGAAGATTTTTGATAATTTATATGGTATAACATATTATTATAATCGAATAGATTATTTTATCGTAATTGAACAATCTATTTATTTTATCATGAAGTAGTGTTCTAAAACTATTTTTTACAATTGAATAGACCATTTTATCACAATTGAACAAACTACTTTACCCAACTTTATTATCTTGTCTTAATTTATTCAAATAGTCTCGTAAAACCATTTTATTATAATTGAATATATTACTTTATCCTTCAAGACAATTTAACATGTTTAACACAAGATCAGCCCCAGAAATTTCTCCAAAGAAAATGAAATTTAAAATTTTGATCAATGCTCTATATTTGTACAATGCTCTCTTTGGTCGAGACGTATACTATACTATCAGAGTGTGTCTGCTGATACCTGGTATAGTCTCAGGGAAAGAATGGCTCCCAAGCTCTACGTATCGGACAGATAGGTGTGCTTCAAACAATCTTCGGGTTGTGGATCGTCCAGCGACTTGATGAGTGGCTCCATTCCGGCTTTCTCAAGTTTGGGAGAGATGGTTGACTTTTTGGAAGGGAACAGAATAAAATGTTGGACCATGAAAAGAAGGTCAAAAGATATGCAGATCTGCAACAAATTTTGTATTAGATATAAGAGTTTAAGATTACATTTTGGAGCTTCGTAATTCAGTTACAATGCAAGATACTATTACATAAGCGAAAAAGTTACGGGATTAGTGGTTGATCATTTTGGACCAAGCATTAGCTTCTAAAGCTGAATTAATCTCCACATTAGAAGTCGTGTCCGTCACGAAGAGACAAAATTAACAAACTGTTGGATAGCTGAATGTATTCATAAGTTTGTGAAATTTTGTAAACTATATATTAAGAAAAAATCGAGTGATAAAAAAAAATGAAAAATGTATAGTGCTTTGTGAAAACAGTCACGATTGCAAATTAAAAATATATATATACATCATGGAATTCCATACTAATATGTTAATCTTCCACCCCGAATCAGTCAATACCATTGCAAGAAGATTAGACTGCTCCTGCAAGGACAATATAAGAAGTATACTAACATAGAAGTCCTAAACAACTTATAATTATGATACACTTTTTAATAAACTAGTGCTGTTTGAAGTACAATTAGATACAGTATGTAAAAACTTAATTAACATAGGACTTTTACATGATAAGAAGTCCTATAGTCCTATAGGACTTCTACGTGACAAGAAGTTTACCAAAATAAAATTTCTGAACTAGTTAATATTCTACAGGAACCACAATACTTACTCGTAAAAATAATATTCAGAATCAAAATTATATCAAACTCGAATTAGTACGATCTGTCACGAACTAATCTCCATTGCACACCTCAACCAAATTGCTGCTTACTTTAGGAGTACTCTGCGTTTCGAATATAATCTTTTTGATATACAACTTGCAATCTAAATTACATTTGAAACGCAGAATACAATCCTAAAGTATGAAACCCTTTGATTATCAATTGTTGTCTCAGTAGCTGGAATATAACTTTTTATGGGACCTGGTCGACTTTGTTTTCCTACCAAAAGAAAACAGAGTTAGATAATATATAATATCTTTCATCCGACTTAGATTAAAAAAATGAACATGATGAATATTTGATGTTCTCTTTAAGCTTAGGTTGAATGTCAGTATGAAATTTTGGAAACCGGTGTAAAAAGATATAAACCGTAAATCACATTCAACTCAATCAAGAATCTCAATCAAGGAATAAAAAATTTCATGGGCAACCAAAGCTATTTCTGCCTAGGCATTGTCAAACAATTGCAAGAAAGACAAAAGATTAGAATTCTTTCTATTTCTTCTTCTCTAACAATAACGTCGCTTATTAATTTCTCATAAATAATGCAGAAAACGAAGAGGAGGTGGGTGCTCTTACCAACGCATGTCTCGATGGAATTCTATGGAGAGGAAATATTTTTCTGTGAATATAAGAATCGAGAGCATAGGGAAATTGAAATAGGTTGCTCTAGGGGAGCAGTCTTATATACTATATAGACATATAACAGATTAATTACCTTAACCGACTCTTCAAGAAATGTTTTTAAATAAAAGATAATTAAAGCAAACCAATGAAATTCCGACGCCTTTGCATCTTCCCTCCCCGGATGGTTTATATCCATGCTCAAATCTCAATCCCGTGTAATAAATAGCACTTACAATTTAGATTAGAGCAAATGCTCGAAACAAGATAATTAAAAAAATTAATTCTTTGACGTTTTATATATTTTTTAGGACATTCCACCCCTTGGCTTTCTGAACTGTCCTATTTCAGTTAGACCCAGACTTGTAATGTACACAGGCCCATTAATGTCATTTGAAATTTTGAATCAGATAATATATCTAAATAATAATCAACTCCTAGAATAGGTGATTAATATGGTCACCTTTTCACCGGAGACTTTTTTTGCATAAGATAAAATAATTTTATTGGTTATCAAACCATCCAATTTTGATTCAACAAATTCTTTTTTACCATAATCAATTGATACTTTAGTTAATTCTTTTTTGGTAAATACTTTAGTAATAAAGTTTGAGTCGATAACGAACTTTTATAAGAAGAAATTCACTTGTATATCATGGTTTTTAACTTTTTGAAATATTATCTTGTATTTTAAAAATGACTTTCGTATTCATAACATTTTGGTTCATAAATTTTCGGGAAGTTCCGCAAGCCAATTTTAATTCCGAAACTTAAACAAAACCGTTTTGAGGCTCACGTCGCCACCTGAGATTGAAATCTATTTGTTATAGGGTTGACACTCTGAGTTCTTGCAGAAGGAAAATATCAATTTCATTCCCCTCTTTATATATATTTTTCAAAACAAATACCTTCTTCTCCATCCTCCCCTCTCTCTTCTTCCTTTGCTGAACGTTTCCGTATCTTGTCCGCAACGGGATGATGACGTCGTACGGTGGGATGGGATGGGGGTTTGTTGTCTATGTTCCTGCATTATGGCTATGGATAAGACAATATGATTCAAGTTCCACGTAAATTAACAGAAGTTTGGGACCGTGACAAATTTTGTTATATAAGCTGATGCTTTTCAATAATTTATTTTATTATAATTGAGTATATCATTTTATCTCAATTAAATAAACTATTTATTCAACTCTTTTTATCATGGGACAGTGGTGTAATTTTTTTTTTTTATAATTAGGTTGAATAGTTTATCATAACCGTGAAAAGTACTTTTTTCAACCCTTTTTATCTATCTCAGTTTTTTCTGATGGTCTTGTGAAATCATTAGTATAACTAGATAGATTATTTTGTTACCGGCCCCATAAATTGGTCTAAAGATAATAAGATTTAAATTTTCGAACCACGTAAATAAAAGACAGACACAATCAAACTGAGTCAGTTTGTAAATATGATACGATCGAACTCCATGCATTAACAATCACACAACCACTACAAGTCGTAGACACCATCATCGTCCTCGTCCATGCATTAAAAGTGATCGAGATGAGCGAGGAGGACGTGGTCATCGTCTCGAACAACGACCCTCTCAGAACCTAGTTCGAGTGGTAAAAAAAAAGGTAAACGTCCGAAGAGTGATATAGAAGTTGACTTTGGTTTAATAGAAACTTGGGAAGCAAGGCACCTAGGCTTTGACTGATTGGTCTTGGAACGTGTTGTACAAGATAATGAGATGCAATGATTAAATTAATGGGTCTATCCTGCTATACATGACTAATCTGGGTTCCAATTTGGTAGGACCAGCTCTCCAACATGTCTGATAAGCTTGAAAAGTTTTAACTATGGAAGTAGTCTTTGAATAAGATTTTGGCTTGGTGGCCTTGTAAATTATAAATTGCATGATGAACATTATTCTCTTAGACATGAGAACATCACTTTACACTTTGACTCTAAACTTGTGAGCTTTTCCATATTTGTACATCCTCACTTTGGTCGAGACGTATACTATACTATCACAGTGCTCTTACGGATCGGACGGATAGGTGTGCTTCAAACATCTTCGGATTGTGGATCGTCCAGCGACTTGATGAGTGGCTCCATTCTGGCTTTCTCAAGTTTGGGAGAGATGGTCGACTTTTTGGAAGGGAACAGAACAAAATGTTGGACCATGAAAAGGAGGTCAAAAGATATGCAGATCTGCAACAAGTTTTTAAACCACTTGAGGTCAGAGACCAGGAAGATGAATAAGAAGGAAGACTATTTTTGTTGCGGTTCCGAGATGGAACAAAGGTTCTGTACCAGTGAAAGCAGTGTCTTCCCGATATTTCCGTAGAAGTTCACCCAAGAATCTGGGGAAAACGTCAAGATCATTGTTAAGACCAAGCATTAGCAACTGTGTCAGGGGAACAAGCTAATAACTTTTCTAGAAGGAGATCACATACGCTGATCTATAGACTGCACAGCCATCTGAACATAATTTGTCACACCCCCGAGGAAATCGAACAAAACGTTCCCGATGCTGAATCCGTCTGTACTCTTCCGCATGAAATTCATTGCTGCCTGAATTCAGTATGAACCATGAGTACTAACACCAGGAGGAAAAAGGGTATACGGCAGAACGAAAAGGTTTCGAACCTGGGGAGTATACTTAACGGCAGTCATGAACACTTGAATTGAGCTGCAACAAATTACAGAAACAAAAAAACTTGATGATATCGGACCCGAAGGGACCTTCCTAACCAATGTAGGAGATGACAAGCTAAATAGGAAAAAATCACTGGCAACAGATATAACAGAAGATCTCAGCTAAATTCAGACAATGGAAGCCTGCAATTGTGCGTTGGATTATACTCAGTACTAGCTGAGGAGCATGCTATTACAGAGCCGACTAAACAAAATCGGTTTCTTATGTAAGCAACTTACTTGAAACAGGTGATTAGCCATAGCCAAGATTCACTAGGCAGAGCCAAAAAGAAGCAAACTGCAGCCACAAGCCACACGGCACAGACGATGACTACGGACAGCTTAGACACCTTTTGACTTCCCCGCTGTTCAAGTTAAGACATAACCTATCAGCAAGCATTCATCAAAAATAAAATGAATGAGATAAACATCAATGCGCTCACATCGTAGATTGCAATTTGGAAAAGCGTAATCACTGTCAACAAAACCGCGTGCACTGAGAAAGCAACATCATTTGCAGCTACAGGTATCATCTGCAACGGGAGACGACAATGATGAATCTATTATCAATAGAACTCACAAACCATGTACAACCATTGGCAAGAATATCACATTTTCATACTATGGTCACATTAACAAGCGGATACTTGACGATTACTTCCATCTAACAGTTAAGCCTGATTGTTCACGGCACACACTCATTACTGATATATGCTACTCTAGAAACTATAATCAAATGTCTTAAATCTCAAACCTTGTAACATTTAAGCAACGCAATTGATAACTTATCAGTTGTCATCCATGTCAAAGGATCCCCAACAGAATAAGGCATAAGCACCAACCAAACAACGACGACAACCAAACTACTCGGCAAGCAATACTACAGTCGTTTTGGTCGAAACCACTTGGAGTCCAGACACCAACTAGTAATGAATCCAACTTCGGACCACAAAGTAGAGCAAATCTCTCTCTACGGAGCCTCAAACTCAAGACTTCTGGCTGAGCTAAAACAAACACTCACCAATTGATCTACCCTACCGATGGCTAAACCGAACCAACACAGAGCACCTACCATCCACTGCACAAAACACCAAACAGCCAATAGCAAAGCACCAACCCGACCTGTTCATAGCCATATTTCTCAAGGTACTGCTTCTGGATAGTGGAGCTGAAGTAAAGCGACGCATTGTAGATTAAGTAGGAAGAGTGCTTGGTCAAGTTCAACACCACGAAGTCGAAGTTCAACCCAACCACGCTAAAGGGCAACACAAAGACACCAACTTTAATCAGAAAGATGCAATCTTCGAAGTTAAAAAAGAAGCACAAATATTACCAACCGTAGTTAGCTCCAAGCAGTAAAAGACTTGAAAAAATACATGAAGATTGGAAATTTAGTAACCTCTTGCGCTTGTAGTTGAGGATGACCTGAGGGTAGAAGCTGATAGACCATGAGAAGAAGGCCAACCACCCAAACACCTCGTACGTTATTTCCAGTTGGGTCGAGTTCCAAGAAGCCATCTTTCCTCTGTGTTTTTTTTTCTTCTGTTTGAGCCTCTGTTTTGTTTCTGGGTTTGCTACTATTCCAAGTTTAGAGGAAAGCACAGAGGTCAAAGGAAATGGTCGTCTGTCTTTTTCCTTATTTAATATTGCCGATGAATCCAATTTAGATTTCTGTGGAATTTTGGTAGTTGCCCACGACCCATTTTCGGAACCAAGACGGTTGAACGGCCAGGTTCTGTCAGTTTGGAGTCTGGTGTTGTCGTTTCCTTTCCAGTTCTTTAGGCTTCAGCTGCATTATGGGACCAACCGCGCCTCAACGTAAAAAGTCAACGGGCAGAACATTTTATAAATGTACAACTGTTTAGAAATTTTGTGATGCCTCATAAATAATATATTAAGAAAAAATCGAATGATAGAAAAAACATGACAAATATATAGTGGTTTATGAAAATAGTTCGTTTAATCACGATTGCAAATTTAAAAAATATAAACATCATGGAATTCCATACATACTAATATGTTGATCTTCCAACAGTCAATACCGTTGCAAGAAGATTAGACTGCTCCTGCAAGGACAATATAAGAAGTCTGCTAATATAGAAGTCCTGAACAACTTATAATTATGATACACTTTCTAAACGAGTGCTGTTTGAAGTACAATTAGATACAATATGTAAAAAGTTAATTATAATGGGAGGACTTCTACTTGACAATAATTTTATCAAAATAAAATTTCTAAACTAGTTAAAATTTTACATGAACTGTACTGGTTACCTCGTAAAAGTAATATTCATAATCGAAATTATATCAAACTATCTGTCACGAACTAATCTCCATTGCACACCCCAACCAAAGTGCTGCTTACTTTAGGAATACTCTGCATTTCGAATACAATCTTTTTGATATGCAACTTGCAATCTAAATTATATTTGAAATGCAGAATATAATCCTAAAAGTATGAAACACTTTGATTCTCAATTGTCATCCCAGTAGCCGGAATATAACTGTTTATGGGACCTCGTCGACTTTGTTTTCCTACCAAAAGAAAACATAATTAGATAATAATAATATATTTCATCCAACTTAAATTAAAAAAATGAACATGATGAATATATGAATGCCAGTATGAAATTTTGAAAACCGGTGTAAAAAGATCTAAACCGTAAATCACATTCAGCTTAATCAAGAATCTCAATCAAGGAATAAAAAATTTCATGGACAGCCAAAGCTATGGCTACCTAGGGATTGTCAAACAATTGCAAGAAAGACAAAAGATTAATTCTTTCTATTTCTTTTTCTCTAACAATGACGTCGCGTATCAATTTCTCATAAATAATGCAGAAACGGAAGAGAAGGTGGGTGCTCTTACCAACGCATGTCTCGATGGAATTGTATGGAGAGGAAATATTTTTATGTGAGTATAAGAATCGAGAGTATGTTAATATCTTGGGAGCAGTCTTATATAATATATAGACATAATAATTACTGTAACCGACTCTTCAAGAAAAGTTTTTAAATAAAAGATAATTAAAGCAAACCAATGAAATTCCGACGCCTTTGCATCTTCCATCCCCGGATGGTTTATATCCATGCTCAAATCTCAATTCCGTGTAATAAATAGCATTTATACAATTCAGTTTTTTTAGGTATTTTCTTCTCAATAAGTTTCTTTTAGGGTCAATTTTATATAAAAATATTTGCAATTGCTCGAAACAGCATAATTAAAAAATTAATTCTCTGACGTTCTATAATTTATATATGTTTAGGCCATTCCACCACTTAGCTTTCTGAACTGTCCCATTTCAGTTAGACCCAAACTTGTAACGTACACTTCTGTTGCCCTCTGGAGGTATGTCTTTGGTTTATTTGGAGTCTCGTGGAGGGCTTTTTTGAGCCTGAACGAGCTTATCATCGAGGTGATGCGACATCAGTTCAGCCCTCAGGTTGGCCGCCTCTGGAGGGTGGCTATCATTTCGACGGGGTGGTTATTATGGATGGAGCGCAATGCGCGCATCTTTAGGGACCAGCGTCGGAGCATCGACACACTAATCATTCTCCTCCGCAGGATGGTTGGCGAGACTGTGATCTTTGACACGGGGAGATGCTTCTCTTCCCCAAGAGAGCAGTCCCTTCTACGGGACCTCCGTATTGCACCTAGGCCAGGTCGGGCTCCGCGCATCATTGAGGTCACTTGGTGCTGCCCCCCTCCGAACTGGATCAAATGCAATACTGACGGTAGCTCTTTAGGAGCCCCAGGTCTGGGCCGTTCCGCTGGGGTCTTTAGGACTAGCAGAGGTTTCGTTAGGGGCTGCTTCAGCCAGCGCATTGAGAGTTGTTTTGCCTTCGAGGCAGAGCTCATTGCGGCCATCATGGCAGTTGAGGCTGCTCATGAGAGAGGTTGGTCGAGACTTTGGCTCGAGACCGACTCTTTGTACGTTCTCTCCAGATTCCAGACTCCTCACTCTGAGGTTCCTTGGCGTTGGAGGACCCGCTGGCTCCATCTCACTCAGATTAGAGCGCAGCTACAGCTACACGTCACTCACATTTTTCGCGAGGGAAATACTGTAGCTGACGCACTGACACATCTCACGACTGACGGTTGGTGGCCCAACCTCCCGTCCTCGCTCGTTGCTCTTGTCGGACGGGACATGTCCGGCCAGCCTTATCACAGATTCGTTCCTTGACGCTTATTTTCTATATTATTCTGTGATCTTTCTGGACCTTGTATTATGCTTACCTTGACTACCAGACTTGTTGGCTAGCATGGTATTTGGCTTTTAGCTGCTCCCCCCTCCTGACTACCAGACTTGTTGGTTTGCTGGTGAGGGGTTTCTGCCCCACCTGACTACCAGGATTGTTGGTCAGCAGGTGTTCTGTGGGCTTTCAGATTTCATGTATAAACGCTTTTTCTTTTATTTGATGGCAGTTCTTAAAAAAAAAAAAAAAAAACTTGTAACGTACACACGTCAATTAATCTCATTTCAATTAGATAATATATTTAAATAATAATCAACTCCTAGAATACGTGATTAATATGGTCACTTTTTCACCGGAGACTTTTTTTTGCATAAGATAAAATAAGTTTTTGGTTATCAAACCACCCAATTTTGATTCAACAAATTCTTTTTTACCATAATCAATTGATACTTTAGTAATTAATTTTTTTTTTGGAAATACTTTAGTAATGAAGTTTGAGTCGATAACAAACTTTTATAAGAAGAAATTCACTTGTATATCATTGTTTATAACTTTTTGAAATATTATCTTGTATATAAGAATGACTTTTTTTATTCAAGTATTTGTAATATTTTGGTACATTAAGATTCGGAGAGCTCCCCAAGCCAATTTTAATTCTGACACTTAAGCAAAGGCATTTTGTGACTCACCTGGCCACATCAGATTGAAAGGGATATGGTTATAGGGTTGACACTGTGAGTTCTTGCAGAATGAAAATATCAATTTCATTGCCCTCTTTATATATATAATTTTCAAAACGAATTTTTTCTTAATACTTGAGTAATGAAGTTCGAGCCAATAACAAACTTTTATAAGAAGAAATTCACTTGTATATTATTGTTTGTAACTTTTTGAAATATTATCTTGTATTTTAAAGATGACTTTTTTATTCAAGTATTTGTAACATTTTAATACATAAAGATTCAAACTCCGCAAGCCATTTAAGTGTGAGACTTAAACAAAGCAGTTTTAGGCTCACGTATCAGATTGAAAGGGATATTGTTAGTTCTTGCAGAAGGAAAATATCAACTGCATTCTCCTCTTTATATATATATATATATATATATATATATTAATTTTTTTTTCAAAACGAATCCTTTCTTCTCCAGTCTCCCCTCTTTCACCCTCTCTCTTCTTCCTTGGCTAACCTAGATTTCCTAAAAATTGAGCCAATTCTTGAATCTGAATTTGACCACAAAATTGAACTTGAATTGAGCAAGTTTGCTTTTGAAAAAGTCTTGAATTTGACCACAAAATTGAACTTGAATTTAGCAAGTCCATTTTTTAAAAAGTCTAGAATTTGATGTGAATATATTTGTTTAAATTTGAAAATATCTTATTAAATTAAATTGGAATCATGAGATGTATTTTTTTTTATTTGACAAGTGATTTTAGAAAAACCTTATGTAAGAATTGAGTGGTGCAACTTTCCGTAGTTGGTTTCCCATTAGAGACGTATAATTAATATATTAAGTGGCTTAAGACCATAGTTTTTAAATCAGTTGTCCGATCAGTGGTCTGATCGGTCGGACTATGAATCACCCACCCAACTGGCCAGAAATTCGTAATTTGACCAGTTACCTAACGAACCGGTGATTTTTTGGGATTTTCTGGTCCAACCAAAAAATTGGGCAGTTCGATCGGAAAATATTGACTGATTTATTTTTATATTTTTGATTCGAGATTAATCATTCGTATGGATACTTTATTTGGTATATTTTATAAAAAATAATATGATTATATGTTATTATTAATTTATTACATAAATTTTTATCTATATACCTATATATTTCAAAAAATAGAGTTTTTTTTTAAATATAAAATCTGGTCTGACCAGCCATCTAACTGGTCGAACCGGTCTGATTAGAGATTGCTCAGCCAACCGGGTTGATCTCCAGTCCGTTTTTGAAAACTATGCTCAAGACAATTGAACCGAAGAATGGTTCCTTGCCGGGAGAAAAATAAAGTGGTCATTCTGAAACCATGTTAGATAACTAGGATTTTCAGTCCGCAGGGTATCTTTGGCCCTGTTGGATTAAAAAACCGATCGTCAGAACATTGTGAAGAAAGCAAAATCTTCAGATTTAGCATCCATGATAGCTAGAAACCTAGACGGTCAGCAACCGAACCAAGAAATCACAGGTTGCAGGTCATCAGTTCTAACAAATCAATCACCTCCCAAACAATCCAACAACAACAACAAAAAACGGCTACGCGAGGCAACCAACAATATGCACAATCAGCACACACAACACCAGAGTTTCCGCCGGAGAGTGACCACCTTTCGCAAATTGCATACATGAACGCGTGCTAGCTAGATGGATTGATGTACGAAATCTTTGTTAAGTACAAATTTGATACTTGTTGATTATGATCAATAATGTGTCAATGGGAGTGTTAGATTTTTTGTCCAAATTTGTACTCATTATTGGACAAAAAATAATCCAGGCCTAAAAGTCATTGGGCAAATACGTGGCACCACGTGTCAAAGTTATTGGGTAGCTTTGCCACGTGGCGCATGCACGATGTGACACGTAACGCACATGTGGGAGCACGACCTCTTTACAAAAGGGAAGAGAAAACTGGAGACCAAGTTATAATTATGTTATTTATCCACATATACTAAGGGCAAATTTTCTATTAGTCTGTCCATGAGAGTCTCAAACTTTGTGGATTAAGACTATTCGTGAAAATTATTCGCGTATCTGATACGCTTGTGATGGTGAATTGACCAATGATACTAACTCGCTACAAGGATCCTTTAAAAACACACTTCAACAAATAAGCTTTGTTATTCATTAAAGAATGTGTTCGTTAATTGTACGAGAGTTAATGTGTGATTATATGTTAATGGCAGAAAAAATTGAGAATTCTACTAATATAGAAAATCTAGACAAGACACTTTTTAATAAACGAATGATTATAGAAGTACAATTATATACGTTATAAAAGTTATATTAAGATAGGATTTGTACGTGATAAGAAGTTCTATAGAAAAAGGATTTCTACTTGACAAGAAGTTTATTAAAATAAGATTTCTAAATAAGCTCGAATTCTACATGAACCACGCCGATTTCCTTGTAAAAACAATATTCAAGATGTAAACTACAACCAAACTCAAACATCCTAAATTCAATAGGTTAATGATAGAACTATAACTCGAACCTTAAATTATATTTACCAACCAACGAAATTCACAAGGAACAGGAAGTACGATATACTACTGATGATTGCAGCCCGAACTAATCTCCCTCGACATATACCGACCAAACTGCTGCTTATTTTCGGATTACAATCTGCATTTCAAATGTAATGTTTTTTACATGCAACTTGCGGTCGAAGTTGTATTCGAAATGCAGAATATAATCCGAAAGTATGCAACACTTTGGTATTCTCAATTGTTGTTCCAGCCGCCGGAATGTGGCATGAATTTTTTTTGGGGCCTGGTCGAAGTTGTTTTCCTACAAAAAAGAAAAAAGAGAATTAGATGGTAACGATTTTTATTTAAAAAATTGAATTTTCTTTGCGTGTTTAATTCGAATGCCGGAATGAAATTTTGAGTAAATCACATACAACTCAATCAAAGAATAAAAATTACACAGACAACCAAATCTATGGCAACCTAGGCATTGTCAAACAATTGCAAGAAAGACAAAAGATTAATATTCTTTCTATTTCTTTTTTCACTAACAATAACGTCGCGTATTAATTTTTCGTAAATAAAGCAGAAAACGAAGAGGAGGTGGGTGCTCTTACCAACGCATGTGTCGATGGAATTCCATTGGAGAGGAAATATTTTATGTGAATATAAGAATAGAGAGCATAGGGAAATTGAAGTCGCTTGCTCTTCGGAGCAGTCTTATATAGACAAATTAATAACCTTTACCGACTCTCCAAGAAAAGCTCTTAAATAAAAAAAAAATTAAAGCAAGATAATGAATTCCAACGTCTTTGCATCTTCCCTCTCCGAATGGTTATATATCCATGCTCAATGCCGTTGTAATAAACATGGTTTTGAAATACGCGGTTCGACCGGCGGTTCGACCGGTCGAACCGCATTTCGGACAGATGACCGGGTCGGTATTGACCTAAAATACGGCTTCTGTATTTTTGCCAAAAATCAGAGGAATATCCGGTTGGACCGCATATTTTAGCCAAAAATCCGATTGAACCGGGTGGTCTGACCGAAATTTTGAATATATATATTATTTTTTTAATCCATATAATTTATTTACCTATATATTTCAAAAAATTACATTAAAATAAGAAGGAAAAAATGTCTGGTTTGAACAGAGGTACGACCGGTTCGACCGGAAAATACGGGATACAGACCCATTTCCGGGTCGACCTCCGGGTCGGTATTCAAAACCATGGTAATAAATAGCACGTAATATTATTTTTTCTTTTTTCTAGGTATCCACTTATGGATAAACAAAAGAATTAAAACAAGCCAATGAATCCGACGTCTTTGTTTTTTAGGTATATACTTTCATCGATAAATAACTTTTTAGAGTCAACAAATAAAATTTATATGTAGAAAAAATAGCTTCAATTGCTCGAAACAAAGTAATAATAAGAATTTACATATTAGTCACGATGTGGATCTATCACATCTTATAAAGCAATTCATCAAGATTACAATTTTCGATGTAGATTAAAATTTTAACACGCTTTATAAAATTTGCACCGACCTAATACTACTACATCTCGTGGTTTCAAATAAAGTCATGCGATATGTAAGTTAAAAGTTCGTTAAAATAATTGATTTCATTTGAATAAAATAATATAATTAAATAATTATCAAATTCATATAGTCGCGTTTTCATAGGAGACTGTTTTCTTTTTCTGAAGATGGAATAATTTTATTGGTTGGCGCTCCGAATTTTGATTCAACCAATTCTGTTTTAACGTAATCAATTGATACTTTACTAATCAACTTCGATTGGATAACAAACTTTTCTAAGGAAAAGTTCACTTGGGTGCGTTTGGTACGACGGGACAATACTGTCCTAGCTTTTTTTTGTGGAAGTGGTGGATGTCAAGCATCCTTTCATTCAATAAAAACTATTACAGACAAGCAGTTTCAAACTTTTCCAGTTCTAACAACGACAAGCAATCTCTCGGGGGATTATCATACAGGATTACATCTCCCTCAGTGTCAATCGTAGAGTTTGCTAACCTATCCGCAACTCTATTGCATTCCCGGTGATACCATGTGACCTCTACATGCCCGTGAAGGCGGATGAGGTTCAGACATTCATTCACGAGAGGTGCGAGCGAGCTTCCATGCTCCACACCCTCGGTAAGACACTTAACGGCTACAGACGAATCTGATTCAATCACTAGTGGGCTAATGGCATTCCTTACCGCTAACTGAAGTCCTTTCTAGACAGCCCAAATCTCGGCTCGTATCGCACTACAAGCACAAATGTATTGGCCATATCCAAGTCTCCAACTTCCTTGGTCATCTCGAAAAACTCCTCCCACCCCTGTTGTTCCCGGATTGCCTTTAGAGTATCCATCCGTGTTGAGTTTCACTGAGCCTGCAACTGGTGGGTTATAAGACAGGACAGTACTGGACAGAATTACTTGTTCTAGCTGTACTATCCTACGTTTGGTTATTTCAGTACATAATTGAATATTTTGTCTATTTCTATGTTTCATATGTGTAATAATTTAATCAACAATTTTGTTAAAGACAAAAATATTGTTCATGATAATAATAAATAATATTCATTAAAGTGAGTAAAATCAACCATTACATTAACAATAATGCTATATCATAGTAATAAATTTTTTGAATAAAAAATCAATAATAAAACTAAATATTCAAAAATAATCCTTACGAATTTAAATCATGTCAATTACATTATAAATATTTTTAATATGATATCACATAATTTAACAAATATTTGTTTGTAAAGATAAAATATTATTAAGAACCATTCATACACGTACAATGTATAAATTTATTTATTTAACTGACTCACTAAAAATTATTATAAATATGTATGTATTGATCAAATATATGGATTAACCATTTTAATATTTTCATATGGATTTATATCTGAAATATGAAATACAAAAAACTAAATGAATCCCAATTAAAAAAATTGTATATAAGATCTAAAAATTCTATATTAGAGAAAATAATTATTAATGATTGAGTTAATATGATAACTAATAAGAAAAAAAATAATATAGGGTAATATAGTAAAAATATGTTATAAGAGATTTCTGTCCTTGTACATAAAATTTGTTTCATGGAAATAAGTGGGACAAGAAATGAGGAGTAGGTTTGGACAAGATTTCAATTTTGTCCTGTTCATTTCTTGTGCCAAACATAGGCTTGAACAAAAAACTTTGTTCAGTTATGTCCAAGCCATAGTACCAAACGCATCATTGTATATCTAATGGTTTGTAACTATGTAAAACGCGATTATGTAATTTCAAAAAAAAAAACAAAACTTTGTGCTTCATATATATTTGTAACATTGTGGTACATAAAGACTCGGGGAGCTGTGTAAGCCAATTTTGAAACCGTTTTGAGGCTCACGTGGCCACATTAGTTGGAAGTTATATATCGGGTTGACAATGTGAGTTTTGCAAAAGGAAATTATCAATTTCATTCCTCTATATATATTGATTTATTTATTTAAGAACGACCCCTTTCTTCTCCCTCCTCCCCTCTCTTCTTCCTAAGCTAACAATAGAAATCCCACACTAACCTCTTCCTAAGCTGACAATAGATTCCCACAAAATTGAGTAAATTCTTGAATTTGAATTTGACCACAAAACTGAACTTGCATTGAGCAAATCCACTTATCAAAAACAAAAAAAAATTAATTTGATATCGATATTTGTTTAAATTTGAAACATTTTATTAAATTAGATAAGAGACATGACAAGTTTTTTTTTTTAGAATATGACAAGTGAATTTAAGACAATCCCTTACAACCCCATCCCATTTAATAGCCGATTATTCTTGGGTATCTTTGTACATACATCACCGAACCGGTTCAAACCTTACGGCTCATCGAACCGGTTCAAGGATCTTCTCAGCTGCATTGCTCACAAACTGGTGGCTCAGCATCTCAATGTTGCAGTCGCAGCACGCGGTATCACAATCGTTGTTGCATCCTACCAAATGACTATGACAATCCGACTCCTCGAGTTGGATTGTCATGGTGCCCGGCTCTTTTAACCGGACAACCGAAAATATCACATTAAAGACTAGGACTAGTATCCATCCATAGCTAGGAATAAAAGAAGTTGAATGAAGATTTATTGAACAGAACTGTGACATCGTTGATTCTAAAGTCTAAATACATGGCACGGTGGTCAAAACAAACACCAGCATTTGTTCAAATATGCGCAATATAAAATCGATCGATTGTTCAGAATAACAAACAGCATTGCTCGGACAGACCTAGATCCGAACTCAGTTGGTAAGCTGGAGCTTCTTGATGTTCTGGATCTGCTTTCCAGGGTTCAAGCCCTTGGGGCAGGCACGAGCACAGTTCAATATGGTATGGCATCGGTATAGCTTAAACTCATCATTGATTGCTTCCAAGCGCTCCTTTGTATATTCATCACGGCTATCAACGATCCACCTGTAAATAGATACCCAACCGGGTGAGTCGAAACACTCATAATCTATAACTTGAAACAAAGCTAATGACCACCATTAATGAAGGTTTCACGGCATTAAAGCCAACATCAGACAAATTTCACCATCATAGGGCCCCAACATCAAATTCCCCAGAAACCAATTGACCAGCAAGAAGTTAAAAAATGTAGAGAGCTATAAGCAGTGAAGGCAGTTCTAGTGGCCCCACTGAGGTCGGGTGGTTAACTGTCTCCATATGGCAAGTTCGGAGAACAGAAGACATAAAACATCACATGATCACAACTTCCACAATCATTTCTGTGTCAATCATTAGATCTCCGACAAGAATCAAAAGTGAAACTGTTCATCAAGCTATGAAGCTAGGACAGCACCGAACCACAAAGTCACAGGGTGCAGTCAATCAATCCAAACGAACCAACCATCTCCCAAACGACCCAAAAAAATGAATGCTATGCGAGGCAACCGACACATTTGCTAGCAACAACAAGAGGCACAATTAGCACTCGCAACATCACATATTCCACCGAAGAGTGACCAACCTTAGCATACACGAATATATGCTAGCTAGATTCACTTAAAAAGAGAGCGTATCAGATGTGCGAGGCAAACCAATATGCATGCGAGCTAGCAATAACAACAGGCACAATCAGCTCATAGTAAACCACAAATTCCACAAGAAAGTGAACCATTTTCCTGTGCACTGCTAGCTAGATTCACTTAGACCACATGTTAGCTAGATGCATTTAAAAAGTGCCTGGGAGCACCATACGAGGCGATCAACTCGCATACTAGGTAGCAACAAAAAGAGGCACAAACGATCTGCACCAAAAATTCAACCACAGAGTGACTTCCTCTCACACACAATGCACACGAATTGCTCTAACACCAAATTGGGATATCCGTATCTAATCCAAATGCAATCGCCTTTACGGGCACAATCAGTACACACACAAAAAAACCGCAAACCAACCAACCAATCATTACCTGTTGGCGTGGAGGAGGGCGGCAGGGCCGAGATACGACTCGGGGTTCCACCAGTAGCTAGGGCAGGACGTAGAACAGCAAGCACACAAGATACACTCATACATCCCGTCCAGCTTCAACCGATCCCCCTTCGACTGCGGAATCTCCTTGGCCGGACTCTCCGCGGGTGTCTTCCTCTTCAACCACGGCTCGATACTCTTATACTGATTATAAAAATTCGTCATGTCCACCACCAGGTCCTTGATCACGTACATGTGCGGCAGCGGCGTGATCATCGTGGCGGCCGGTCCGGGTTCCCCGATCTTGGTGAGGCAGGCGAGGCCGTTGCAGCCGTCGATGTTCATCGCGCAGGACCCACAGATCCCCTCACGGCACGATCGCCGGAAGGTGAGGGTGGGGTCCACCTCGTTCTTAATCTTGATCAGCGCGTCGAGGACCATCGGACCGCACTGCTTGAGGTCGATCTCGTAGGACTTGAGCTCCGGCTTCGTAGGGTTCTCAGGGTCCCACCGGTAGATTTGGAACGTCTTCGTCGCCGGCGCCGGTGAGGAAGGCGCCGCCTTGGGAGCCGATCCAGGGGTCTGTGGCTCCGATGCGAAGCCACGTGCAAGCCGCGCCGGTTGCGCCGCCGCCGCCGCCCGGGATAGGGCCGCTCGGCTGCTTCGGAGTAGGGACGAAGCCATTTTAGGTTTGGAAGATAGAGAAATTATAATATTATTAAAAAAGGAAATGAATCTCTCTCTTCTTCGTGGATTGGTTTAATAAAGAGGAGGGTAGTTTGGGGATATGTCGGTGACTTTATTTTTAGTGGATAATATTTGTGTTACGTTCTGCATTTTATATCAAGTTGCGTCGCATATTTGCTTAAGAGCTAATATTTGGCCAGTGAATCTTTTTATTATTTGTTGATATTAAGCAGTTTAGTTAGCAAATATGATGATTTAGTATATTTAATCCGGCTTTTTGAATTATTATTATTTTTTTTTTGAAATTGGTGGCCGGGTACTTTGATTAATGTGCCGTGGAGAGATTGAATTTGTTGAAACAATTCGAATGACGTGGCAATTTGTGGGCCGTCAGTTACGGTCTAAAGAACGCTTGCCTTTCCTATTTGGGGAAGTTGAACACTCTTCGCATTCTTCTGGTGCGTCCTTGGTCGTGTGCCGACCACGATTAACGAACCTTGCTTCTAAATTTTGTTCATAACTCCCTTCGTATTTTCAATTTAGTTGTTTCAATCGGAAACGACAAGTTTGATACCCCTCAAAATTATCTCCTCTTCAAAAGTTAAATAGGTAATTTAGTAATTTACCAGCAAAAGAAGCTATTTTAGGCCCATGTACACTTCCATGGGCCCCTGGCCCAATTGCTAGATCAGAATGTTTTTGCCCCCACTTTGATCGGCCCATTACCGACTTGGATCCAGTCATACGCCTATCAACGTCTTTCGTATGCTTTTTTTTTTTTGAGTGGAAATGGTTAACTTTATTGAATACTTGAATCACTGATTACACAGAGGTAGTTACATCATTGAGTAACGCAACAGCGATTCCATCAGGAGGAGTCGCATAGAAGTGAATAATCTGAGAGTATTGTCCTGGCATCTTTGCGAGTAGGTGAGCCGGCATGTTAGCTTCCCGACGTGTGAAGTTGAAGTATATCTCCTCGAACGCTTTAGCCGCCTCCCAGCAATCCGCGATCAAAGAATCCAGGTCGCTCTTATTACGGAGGGTGGATTTAAGAGCTAAGATTAGCGGTTGACAATCTGACTCGATGATGACCTGCGTCCAGGACATCTCTCTAGCAAGTTCGATTCCAAGGAGAACCCCGTGTGCTTCTAACAACGTCGGGTGCAGAGTACCAGGCACGGTTTTGACAGCCGCTTGGACAAAATTTCCTTGAAAATCTCGGGCAATGGCACTTACTTGACCTCCACCACTGCTTGTGATCCCTGCATCTGTATTTATTTTCAGGAAACCCGAAGGAGGAGCTGACCAGGTGATTTGCCGATGTTGAGAAGACACACTTAGCTGATTGTGTACCTCCATATAATCCGTATAATACTTCAGAGCTTTAACCATTACTCGGTTGTGATCTTCTGGGTTAGGATCACTGAAGACTTGCGCATTCCGTATCTTCCAAACTCCCCACATGGCTGCCAACAATTTTCCACTTACCTCTTTCCCATTACTTAATGTGAAATCTTCCCACGAGATAGCAAACGTCGGGAGAGGTTTAAGTGCTGCATTAAAGCCAAGATTGAGCAGCAGACGTAGTGTAAACGGGCACCTGATGAATAGATGCTCTATTGTTTCTGGGAAAGCATTGCAAAACGGACAGGTCGGCTCCACAATAATTCCCCGCTTCTTCAGGTTTTCACGCACTGGCAAATTGTTATCAAGTAGTCTCCATAAGAAGGTAAGCAACCGTGGCGGACCTCCTAACTGCCAGCAAGCATTCCATACTTCCTGACCGAGAAGAATGGAACCTGTTTGTAGTGATGGAAGCCATTTGGAATAAAAATCACACCAGTAACCCGAGCGAACACTATACAAGCCATCTGTCGAGTGCCTCCAGCGAAGTATATCATCCGGTAATCGGGGGCTCAGGTGAATATTCTTGATAAGCTTAGTATCCTCCTCCGAAAATAGATTACGTAATAGAGTCTCGTTCCAGCTGAACGTTTCTCTGCACCACAGGTCTGCGACACATTGATATCGATCTGCCCCGGGGTAAATGTACCGTGGAGCACCTAGGGGGGAGTCTGGTAACCAGACATCGGTCCATATGTTGATTGCTTCGCCCGTACCAACTCGCCAGCCGAGGCCTGACTTCAGAAGGGATAAACCAGTTAAGATGCTACGCCATACATGGCTGGGTTTGTGGCCTAGTTCTGCTTCCATTATAGTAGATCTTGGGTAATACCGTGCTTTGAAAATCCGGGCCGTGAGAGAGTGAGGCATACTTAATAAACGCCATGCTTGCTTTGCCAGCATAGCCGTATTGAAGCTACTGAGTTTTCGAAAGCCTAACCCGCCTTCCTTCTTCGGTTTGCAAAGCTTCGTCCAGCTTCTCCAGTGTAACTTCCTCTCGCCCTCGTTGCTTCCCCAGTAAACATCACACAATCTTTTTTCTATCCGCTCGCATGTATCTGTAGGGAGCGTAAAACAACTCATGACATAAGTAGGGATGGCCTGGAGAACTGACTTGATGAAAGTTTCCCTCCCTGCTTTTGACAGAAATCGTAACTTCCAGTTTTCCACCTTCGTTTGTATCCGATCTTCTAACTTGGCAAAGACAGCTTTCTTTGATCTACCAATTACTGTGGGAAGGCCCAAATAGGACTCCTCGTCATTTGCTAACCTCATACCAAGATATGCACATAATCGGCCTTGGTCTTCCGGAGACACATTTCGACTGAACTTAATGGAACTTTTTTGAATGTTTACTTTCTGTCCTGAAGCTCCCTCATAGAGTGAGAGGAGTTCCATAACCTTGCCAAGTTCTGGTTCCGTTGCTCGGGCAAACAGGAGAGAGTCATCTGCAAACAGAAGATGGGTAATTGGAGGAGCTCGGCGGGCTATACGCAATCCATGAATAAGGCCTACTCTTTCCGACTCATTTAGTATAGATGATAACCCTTCGACACAGATCAGGAACAGATAAGGGGAGATGGGATCACCTTGGCGAAGACCTCTGCTGGGGGTGAAAGATTCTCCTAAAGACCCATTAATCTGTATGGCGTACTTGACCGTCGTGACACAGCGCATGATCAGTTCTATAAATGATATCGGAAACCCTAGCGCTGCCAACATTGCCTCTAGGAACCTCCACTCCACTCTATCATACGCCTTCATCATATCTAGTTTTAGAGCACAGAATCCGTGTCTGCCTACAGTCTTTTTCTTTAGGAAGTGGTAGGCTTCAAAGGCTATCAGAGAATTGTCCGTTATAAGGCGACCTGGGACAAAGGCACCCTGATTTTCCTGTATCACTTCTGGGAGTAGAACCTTCATTCTATTTGCAATGGTCTTGGTGATAACTTTCATAATGACATTGCATAAGCTAATTGGTCTATATTCTGAACAGGAAGTTGGAGATTTCACCTTAGGTAAAAGGACGATGGTTGTTTCATTTAATCTGCTCGGATCCGCCTTGTTGTTGAGAATTGAAAGTGCCGTCTTGGTCACATCCTCCCCGACTATATTCCAGAATTGCTGGAAGAACATGGGAGGTAAGCCATCCGGCCCTGGGGCCTTAGAAGGGTGCATCTGCTTTAGAGCATTGTAAACTTCTTCTTCAGTGAAAGGTGCTTCTAGTGAGATCTGCATGTCTTGATTAATCTTCGGTATAACATTTGAGGTGATGGACTCCACGCGTTCACTACCTGCAGAAGAAAATAAAGAAACATAAAAGTTCCTAAAGACCTCCTGAATCCCTACCTCCTCCTTCACTAAAACGCCCTCACTATTCTTTATCCCCTCAATCTTATTTCTCCGTAGCCTATGTGTTGCCTTTTTGTGGAAGAATTTTGTGTTTCGGTCTCCCTCCCGAAGCCAAGAGATCCTAGACCGTTGTGCCCACATAATTTCCTCCCTAGCCTGGAGTTCTTCCCTTTCCTTCAGAAGACCCTCAATGATCTGCTTTGAATCCGCAGTGAGAGGCCGAGATTGTTCCTCTCTAATAGCCCGTTCCAGCGCCATAGTTTGCCTTTTTACACTGCCAAAAACCTCCTCCTCCCATGTACGTAAGACCCTCGCACAATTCTGACTTTTTTCCGTAAATCCCTGTCCCTCCAAGCCCTCGTTCCATCCAATTTTTATTTGTTCAGGAAGACCTTCATGTCTCAACCACATTTCTTCGAAACGAAACCAACGAGCCTTCTTGGAACCATATGCCATCTTCCGTACCCTGCATAAAATGGGGCTATGGTCCGACTCTATGCGAGGTAGCGCCTCAGAGTAAGACGCTGGAAATAAATCCCACCATGCTGAATTAGCCAAGAAGCGATCTAATTTGCATTCTACGTGTTCTCCATCGAGTCTACCATTCGTCCAAGTAAACTTTAACCCCTCTTGGTGAACATCCCGTAATTGGCAGTAAAAAGAAGTTTCCTGGAAAGCTTCTAGACGGCTGCTGTGGACCAATGCACCTCCCCTTTTCTCTTCATTGGACTTTATTTCGTTAATATCTCCTCCACATAGCCAGGGTAGAGGGGATTTATCCCGTAATGATCGTAGTAAACTCCACGTTTGCTCTCTCTCCTCGGTCTTCGGCCAGCCATAGAGCCCCGTGAACCTCCAAATAGTGGTATCCCTTACTTCCACATCAATATGATGAAGTGAATAGGAGAGTAAGAGGACCGTTAACTGTCGCTTCCACAACATGGCTACTCCCCCACTTCTACTCCTTCCCTGGCCTTCACAACCCATATACACACCGCATTCGTAACCTAACCTCCACTTTAAAGCTTCCATTTCACTCTCTTTTAATTTTGTCTCTGAGAGGAAAAGAAGCTGGGGATTGCAGGACTTAACTATCCTGCTAAGTTGACGAACTGCCTCGAAACTCCCCAGTCCGCGACAGTTCCAACATACTATATTCATTGGGGCTGGCGGGGTTGCTCCGCAACCACCGCCTGAATAAAAGAGTCACTTTCAGAGGCTGAAGCAATAATTTGTTTCTTGCTAACAGAGCCGCCTTCCGCAACATCTTTGGCTTTCCGTTTTCCTTCACACAGAACATCAGTCATTTCTGTATCAAAGCTATCATCCCCACCCTCCTCTCGAACCAACCTTCTCCAGTGCTTTCTTCCTGGGTCCATAGCGTTATTGACCTGCAGCCTATCGGAAGTCACATTATCCATGAATAGCTCAGTTTTCCTGTCTAGCTCATTGTCGACACTTGGGCAGGGTCTCAGGGGTCCGTCTGAGGGGGTTGATGGGGCTAGGTGTGTGTTTGGTTTTGGGGAAGCATGGCACGTATTGGGGGCGTGGTGGTCTGTGGGAGTGGGATATTGCGCTTGGATAGGGGCTGGATGTTCTTGGGGTGAGAGGTCTCTTTTGTGGGGAATGGTATATTTGTTGTGATGTGTATGGTACTGTAGGGATGTATCTAGATTGGATTGGATGGCGGGGGTGGGTTCAGTGTTTGTTGGAAGTATGGTAGGTTCGGCAGTAATCTGTGTTGTCATAGTTGTGGTAGGTAAGGTGGTTATCATTGATGGTTCAGGGTTATTGTGCCTAGCAGATGGGGTGACTAGGGGCAATGGGTATTGATGGTCAGGTTTCTGAGACGCCCAAGTGCCCTCTCCTGGTGTCTCCATACATTGTTTCTGCGAGTCCGTCTCGGAAGGAATCAACTGTCTCCTTGCCTTCCAGGTCCAGTTTGAAGACCAGCCTTCGTCCACAACTTGTCTTGGTTTAAAAGGAGAGGCCCTAAGCCATGATCCGTATTTCTTCTGTGGGTCCGGAGCAGGGTCCTCTTCAGAGGCCATTTCACAATCTTTCTCCATATGTCCTAGACGTCCGCACGTGTAACAGAATGACTGAAGCTTCTCTACCTTGAAGTAAATTGAAACAACCGTACCCTCTTGGAAGCGGAACATCTTTCGACTTGGTAGTGCTTCACGTACATCCAAGACCACCCTCAATCTCATGTATCTCCCGTGTGTAACATCTTTTTCATCCCATGCAACGAAGGAACCTAGCAAGTTACCGATAGCTTGGGCCGTTTCCAATGTATAGGCTCCCAACGGCAAGTCGTAGGCCCTTATCCATAATGGAATCATGAACAACTCAACGCTAGAGGGCTGTACGTCACCTTTTATCTCCTCAAGCACCACCACATGGCGGTCAAAGTGCCATGGTTGATCTTGTAGAACCTTTGTCATATCCTTCCTATTTTTGAACCGAAACAGGAACCGATTCTGGCCAATCTCCGATGCTTCCACTCCGTGTTTCGGTTTCCAAGAGTTCGTCATCACTGATAGGAAGGCTCGTGAATTGACTGACTTGTCCGTCCATACAGATCCTACGATGCAAGCAGAGGGTTTCGTAGTTTCCGGTATGGAGAGGCCACAAAAGAGGTCGACTATTTCATCATCTGCATTCTGTTTCGTCGCGGCCGAGCTAGAGCTTCCTTCTGTCACCATCTTCCCTTTCAATCTCTCCCCCCTCATCCCGTTCCCACCTCTCCCCCCATCTCCCTCCTCCATGATGACTTCTCACTCCCTATTGGACCTAAAACCCTTCCCGACTCCTATGTGAGAAACTACCCTTTAACCCTTCTAACCTAGACTCTCAGGAGGTCTCTCGGAACCTAAACGTTTCTAACTTTCTTCCAAGGATTGAACACTTGTGTTATCCGTGTGTATTGGGATTGATTTAGTGGAAATTTAGTGGAAATCAAAGTGTAGATCCCTAAATCTAGGGGAAGACTCTCGCAGAGCACGAGGACAACAAACCCTAACCCTAGGGAACTTTTTAAATATTTGATACGTCTTTCGTATGCTTATTAGTGAAATAATGCGCAAGACGGGAGAAATCAGATTTTTCTTATCCGAGTTTTTTAAAAATACAAAAATATTACACTTTTATCGGAAAGATTAGTCATTAGCATACATATAGAGAGACAAAATAATTCACGTTCAAAATATTATTTAAGAAGGTAACAAAATTTAAAGATATCTATGACTTTGAAATATAAGTTCAATAACTTAAATTAAATATTTAAAAAATAATAATCCAAATCCAAAACAAGTTGCACCCCCCAAAAAAAAAATACCAACTAGCTATACATCGTTATTCTTTTTATTGTTATGAAACAAACTTGTAGAGTACGTGTCGTCTGCCAACTTTGTTCCCTTAATCTACCTGTCTTCCCAATTCTCCCTAACAATTCATTCTTTCTTGTCTAATTTGTTCCAGTATCTATCTTTTTATCCACGCTTATTCTTTGACCACCACCATAAAGTCTCATCATTTATTACTTGGGAGTCAACGTTTCCATTTATTTGTCCCCAAACTTTGTATGTATGATGCCATTGTTGCCTCCCTGAAGACTAATAATAACCCACCTTTCTTCCATAATGACTGTAAGTTGTTCATTTTCATTTTTCAAGAACTTAGCAAATGGAAGATAGTAGATTGACCAAAATATATTGTTGAATATATGATAGAAGATATTGATGGTTTTGTTACATCTGAACCAAGAATGCATAATTTTATATATTGGAAGCTCTCACATGTGGAATTCATCATCATTTGCCAAGCATCATTTAGTTAGTCTAGGGAACTAAATAGGTGCAATCGTGTGCTATGATCCTTGACTTGGTGACTAACAAGTTATATCCGCTACAGGATCATCAGGGAGTTCGGTCATTGCCGAAATTCGGAGAGTGGGATGTGAACAACCCTGCATCTGCAGAAGGATTCACAGTCATATTCACCAAAACCAGAGATGACAAGAAGTCCGATGCAGCCGGGACCTCCAAGAATCATCCTCCGCCGCCACCACCGCCCGTATGTCCTCGCGCTCCCTGAAACTTTTAGCATTATTACACCCTAAGCATGAAAATGTGTAGGATCATAAGCTTTCACCTACAAAGCAAAAAGGTTCTTATGTATTTCCCCCTTTTGGCTTGCAGAAGAAGTGGTTTTGCTGTTTCTGATGCTGCCACTGCCGAGGAAAGCTCCAACGGGCAGTTGAAGACTCGGCAGGACAGCAACGACCGCTAGTTCTGTTCTATGTTCCTTGAGCTTGATTTAGGAGATTAAGGAAATAGACAATGCAATGTGTTCTTACTTATTATTTGGGCAAAACCTCCTTTGCCAAGCTGCGTTTTGTTTCCCTGCAACTTGCAAGCCACAGCTTGTGGGAACCACGCCTTGCGGCACCATTCAAGCAAATAGGATGTAATAAACAGCAGAGATTCACTCAGCACAGACAAAAACGGACATTTCTATCTTATAAACACATGTAATACGAAGAATTCCAAGAGCGATCATTTATAACGACGCTCAGTTACGTGAAGGCATTCGAGGAGCAGGTCAGTTACAATCGGGACTAACTGAAAGAGCAGTTTAAACTTCAATATAGCTAAAAAATAACAGGCTCGTTCAGAGGAGAGAGATCCAAAAGTTCATAGGAGATGCGACTTCGTCAAGCACTTAGATTGGCTATATTTCTCGCCATTCCCGCCTTGAACCTGCAGCATTTCTTACAGGCACATGCCCCCGGAAGAGGGTCTGTATGGAAAGATGAGAAAGGACATTTGGGATGGTTGAAAAGACAGCCGCTTCCGTATTTACAGACCCCATGATGTTCAAAATTCCGGCAGATAATCAAACCCTGCATCATAAAATAAGTCCAACACGAAATAATGAGTCCAAAAGCAGGACCAATTGATACAATTAACAAGAAGCACACGGGGACTTACAGGTCTCAACGGCAGGCCCTTGCTGCTAAGAGGAATTTATGGCTCTTCAGAAGTTCTACCTTGGTGTGGTGATACCTACAAGACGACTTGTACTTGCAGTCCCTATGATCATTTAGTGCCTGCACACTGGTTGACCCGGCCGTTTGGGGAATTCCTCAACCTGCATCTGCTCTGAGTAATTTCTCACATTGGTCCTTATTTGATGGTTCCTATGAAAAGAAGGAAATACGCTCCCATCTCGTAGTTGTGGATAGGCAGGGGCCTGCAAGAAGTACATTAATCAGACATCCATCATACAAATAAGCAACTGAAGCCAATCTCATTAGACAATAACCAAGAAATGATTCTCTCTTTTCACTTCTTGCTTTTTACTATGGCAAGGTAGCGTGCGAAAATACCGAAAAATACCGGATGAATTCCAATCAGAAGTGATCAGCATGGCATGAGAGAAGAACAATCAGAAACTTGTGACACAACAGACAAGGAAAAGGCAATACCGGATGAATTCCAAGAAGTTCAGTTTCGCTTGCTCTACGTGTTCCGTGGTGAGAGTGTAGTTGCAAGCATCAGAAGTGATCAGCATGGCACGAGAGAAGAACAATCAGAAACTTGTGGCACAACAGACAAGGAAAAGGCAAAACCGGATGAATTCCAAGAAGTTCAGTTTCGCTTGCTCTACGTGTTCCGTGGTGAGAGTGTAGTTGCAAGCATCACCATACAGCCACCCTGTAGGGGTTAGATGAAACTGTTAAGAAGGAAATGATGTGAATAAATATATGCAGCAGGTTAGAGCAGAACAGGGGCATTCGATAGCAGAAAACAAGTGTTGAAGAGTTCCACCGCGAAGAATCGATGGTGAAAGGAAACCAGAACTCAGAGGGCAGTGGCTAAGACTTCACCTTTCATGAAACTTGTTCTGCCTTTGCCGCAGTACATTCCCCATTGATCACTCTTTTCTGTTACCATACTTTCCGACTGTCTTTTCGTGAAGTGTGATGTGTATCCGGTGGATGATAATGCAGATGCACCTGAGTTTTGGAATACCAAAGATGATTACCTGGAAGAGGGACTTGCTCGCTTGAGCAAGTGTGGTCAGGCGTGACTATAAACAGATTAAATACCGTGCCAAAGGGTCAACCTTTCACTGATTGGCAGGTGGGTAACATGAGTTCATAGATAGAGGGGTTTGACTCCACCATTTCTATCAAAAAAAAAACACGGAAACCTATCATACAAATAACTTCACGTCCAAAACAATGCCAAGATTGGGAATAGAATTGATAAAATCAAGGGAGAAATTAGAGGAAAACTGTAAAAGTAGAGAGGAAGAATGAGAAGAACCGAGTAGATTGAAGAGAGAAATTTGACAAAATGTACTTTGATACTAATTACAAGTAGATAAGGGTATTTATATGTAATTTTCCTTTTTCCGCCAAAACCTAACGTCTGTAACTAATTCTTAACTACCTGGCTAATTACACCTTTGTTGACGTGTTATAATGGTTCTTGCTGACCATTCGCTTGCTGCCACATGGATAAATTGTCCAGCTCAGCTTCTGCGATCCCTTCTCACAAACGACCAGTCGCACCAGATGTTCGCTGAATTGCTTGTGACAAACAATAGCAGGACAATGCAAGGATAGTTCCCTTTCGTTTTTGTAAGAACGAGGGACAGAGCCTCTAAAATTTTATTAAATCAACGTCCGGTCAACTACAACAAAGCGAGGACAGGCTGCATCGCTCCAGTCACATGGCATAGCCTCCCTAAAAGACAGCGGAGGAGCGTCTAAAACAAACAATCCGAGCGGCTTGGAAAAACCAAAATTTGCTAGAGCGTCCGCGCATCTATTGGCCTCCCAATAAATGTGAAAAACCGGAACATCCCAATCTCACTTGAGTTCCTGCTCTAACCTAACCAGGAGGGAATTCCTTAGGATGTTGGGTTGCGGGGAAGTTTGATAAACCAAAAAGCTTAGACTAGAGCCACTCCTTCCAAACGGATCAACGTCTGATTCAAGTAACATCAATTGTCATTACATCCAAAAAGAAATATAAGGTTAGTAGACCTATATGATGATAATAAACCTAAGAAACGGTTACTGGAGCTCTTGGGATAAACGCTCTTGGGATGAACGCCACCTCCTGCAACTAATCCTCCTGACTCCTCCTAAGATAAAAGAAAATACACAAAATGACCAATAAAGCTTTTAACCTTTATGAAATAAAATCGTGTAATCAAAGACACGAACATACAGAAGCGAGAAGAGCTAGAAAATGGAAACACTCAAATCTCAATAGCTTTACCTTGAAGCGTTATATAGATATATCGTGTGTCTTCACCTCGCACTCCTTGGGGCCACTGTTGAAGTTCCCAGAGGTGTCGTCCTTCAAAATAGTAACAGGGACAATCCCGCACAGTACCTGAAAGCTCTTGTTCGACCCAGAGAATCTGACTTTCCCCTCAATCCTCACATTGAAGGTCACCGACCAGCGCGCCATTTCAGCATTGAGCACCATCGAGGTGACCGGGCTGACCATGGCGTCTTGCTGCCCAATGAGGGCATCAAGTACCGATAATTTACTTCAAGTACAGTGTCATTTTTGGCTTGCTGGTTAAACGATAAAGGAGTTAACTATTGTCTATTACTAAGTTTTGGTAAAAAATCCAAATAACTATTACTGATGTGAAAAACTCATTACAATTTTCACTAACGAATGAGTTTGAAACGTCTGTAGCTCTCAAACTGAAGGATACAAGTGTAAAGGATGGATTATGTGCAAAGAAATTCTACTATATTAATATACTCACTACGGCAATGACTCCCAAAACGAAAATGAAGACGACACATAAGATAATTTTTACTTCGTCGATGTCTCTACGAAAGGCACGCATTTTCGTGAAAAGTGGACAAAACTATAAAAGAAGAGAGCCAGAAATCAGGGACGTACACAACAAAGAACCCACAACTCAATTTGCTAAAATAAGCAACAAAAACAACCAATTGGAAACTCTCGAAGCTTCGTTCTTAAAAAATAAAAAGCAAAAGAATGACAAACAACCAATACGCTGTCACTCTTTTGCTTTTATTTTCCAAAAACGAACTCGTGAGAGCTTCGATAATTTCTAATTAGTTGTTTGTCTGTTTCCAATGCCTTGTTTTTGTTGCTTAGTTCAGCGAATT
>SOPF01027860.1:89774-192453 GCA_012979155.1 Hypericum perforatum
TTTGTCTGTTTCCAATGCCTTGTTTTTGTTGCTTAGTTCAGCGAATTGGGTTGTGTTGTTGAGTCCGTCTCTGATTTTGGCTCTTTTGTTTGTCCACTTCTCCCACAAATGTGTATCTTCTGCAAATACATCGACGATGGAAGAATTATCTTGGGTGCCGTCTTCATTTTCGTTTCAGAAGTTATTGCCGTAGTGAGTATATTGATATACCAAAATTCCCTTGCACATGGCCCAACTTTCGCACTTGTCTCCTTCGATTTGAGAGCTATAAACGTCTCAAACTCTCATTTGTGGAAATTGGAACGGGGTCTTCCAAATCAATAATAGTCATTTTGAATTCGAATACCAAAACTTTGTAAGTTCTGTCTCTTACAACAATGAACTCTTTAGGCTGTCATCTTATCGTTTAACTAGCACGCCAAAAAAGACACTTTAATCCTCGGCACTACCTTAATTGGCGAGCGAGAGGCCATGGTCATCCCAACCACTTCGATAGCGCTCAATGCTGATTTGGCACACAAGTCAAAAGCCTTCAAATACCAACATGTTTCGTTTTTCTAATTTCTCATGGACAAGAAACTCAAATAAGATGGATTGTTACGTGGAAATTTGATTGGCTGGGAGTTATATTTAAGTTTTATTTTAGTGGCAGTGGACTTTTTGTATATTAATCTTGTAAGCTCATGTTAGCAATTTAAGACTACATAAATAATAAGAAAACTTTATGTAAAATTTACCTGGTGCAAAATGTTGGATTCTAGAATTGCTCTAGATGAGTGCGGTTCTCTCATTAAGCTATCTTTCTATCATCAAATTCAACAAGCTTCCTCCAATCGAGTAGCTTTGAATACAAATTCCTCGGATCTTCGAGTCCATAGAATTTTTACCCGTAACACCCTTAAAGGAAGGTAAGTTTAGGAACATCCTACCAAGGTAGAGTTTCTTCATCAGGAATTTGCGGAGATTGTTGACAAGTAGAGCACCAACGGACTGTACTAAAGCGAGATGATGTATAAGTCCTTCTGCTTAGACCCGAAGATGCTCGAGAAGATCAAAGGAAGGCAATGGAAGATGAGGTTTTGGACAAGTGAACCCCCTTTGAGGCCCTCTCTGCCTTTGTTTGGAGTGCATGGACTAAGGCACTTATCTTGGATCCTGACCAGGAAACTAAGCTTATGTTAGCTGTTGATGGGAGGCCCAAGTTGAGCCCACCATTGCCAAAAGGGTATTTTGGGAATGGCATTGTGTTGACCAATCCCATTTATCAAGCAAGTGAGCTATTAAACAGGCCATTCTCCTTTGGAGTTGGACTAGTCCAGGATGCAATTAAGATGGTCACAGATGGTTACATGAGGTTAGTTATAGATTACTTTGAGGTGACCAGGGCTTGGCCTTCCTTGGCCTCCACTCTGCTCATCACAACCTGGACTACTAGGCTGTCTTCCAAGTGGCAGACTTTGGGTGGGACGAGCCAGTCCTGTCTTGCCCCGTCGCGCAGCCCAAGAAGGAGGTGTCCCTATCCCATGGGAAGGAAAGGAGAAGCATCAATGTGCTCTTGGAATTGACTGCCTCTGCCATGAAGACTTTCCAAGAACTTGTGCAGATATGAACCAACAAGAAGAATATTTATATGAAGAATTAATAGGAGTAACTACCAAGTTAACGTATTTTGGTGGTTTATTTTTAATCTCATATATACATAAAAAAATGTCTCCCATACACAATGTGGAAGTATGTTATTTTAATAAAATCAAATGTCTCGAGTCGTTGATTAGGAAGTATGTTATTTTATTATCAATTTTTTCTTTTCAAATGAAAAATATAGAATTGTTTAGGATGAAACGAAAACCTTACAACTCTAACTAAAATCATAGCTCGAACTAAAACTTGATATGAAAATTTTGCATTAATACCTTTAAAACTTACAATAACTAAAATCATCGCTCGAACATAAAGTGCACCAAAACAAAAGTCTAAGATAATTTGGTTAAAAAAAACAGTCGTTTCCCCTAACAAAAAGCATACGCATAAAAGAAATTGTCCAAACTCGTCTCAAGAATTTCTTGCCTAAAGATTTCTGAACCAATGCATACGCAATCCACCAATTAAACCACATTGCACGAGGAAATGAAAATAACCGTCGGTCAACGAACTAAACAATTGCAAACCGAAAAGAGGGAAGAAAACACTAGGGGGAAGAGAGAGGGAGGACCTCGAGCTCGGCGGATTTGATGGAGATGGGGATGCAGAGGAGGACGAGGCCGGCCATAGCGATGGCTGTGTTTCCCTTCCAGTGCTTCGGCCTGCAGTGGGCCCCTCCCGTCACGCTCCACACCTTCCCCCTGAAATCTCCTCCATGCCCATGCTCTCCTCCTCCTCCTCCCATTCTTACAGATTTCGAAGCGCGATTGGATGCTCCACGCTAATATACAACTACTCCGAGCCGAAACCCTAGATCAATTTGGGAGATTTTGAGAAATTTACCGGGAGAAAGAGAGCTGTGTGAGCTCAGTGGAAGCCACAAAGAGGCGACCTGGTCTGGTCTGGTCACGGGTGCGCTTTATTAGGGTTTAGGGTTAGGGATGGGCTGGGCTTATCGTCTGGTCCACAAAATCTGTTTTTGGGCCTCTAAGATAGTAAGCCCAGTATGTTTCGTTAATGGATGTTGCAGCGGGATATGACAAGAGACCCCATACTAATATTAAACAAACTAAGAATAAGGATAATAAAATATTTTTTGAACTAGATAACAAAGATTAAAAGATCTATCTCCAAACAAGGAAGAGAATAAGCATTTTTTAATGTCAGACCTATCTTTTTATCCACGTTTATTCTTTGACCACCACCATAAAGTCTCATTATGACTTGGGAGTCAACGTTTCCATTTATTTGTCCCCAAACTTTGTATGTATGATGATGCCATTGTTGCCTCCCTAAAGACTAATAACATAGGTACGAGGAGATAAGTCTCTGCCACCTTTCTTCCATAATGATCGTAAGTTGTTCATCATCTTCTCTTCATTCTCATTTTTCAACAACACAGCAAATGGAAGATAGCACTGAAAAAAATATATTATGTTGAATAGATGAAAGAAGAAATTGATGGTTTTGTTGTTACATCTGAACCAAGAAATGTGATGTATGCTATGAGATGAGAAAAAAAGAATGCATAATTTTATATATTGGAAGCTCTCACATGTGGAATTCTTCATCATTTGCCAAGCATCAATTAGTTAGTCTAGGGAACTGAATAAATAGATGCAATTATGTGCTATGATCCTTGACTTGGGGAGTAGCAGCATGTTAAATTCGAGATAGGATCATCAGGGAGTTCGGTCATTGCCGAAATTCGGAGAGTGGGATGTCAACAACCCTGCATCTGCAGAAGGATTGAAAGTAATATTCACCAAAACTAGAGATCACAAGAAGAAGTCCGATGCAGCCGAGTCATTCCATTGCTTTGTTATCTTTCAAAAATGTCACGAAATGTTTTTAAAAAAAAGTCAAGATGCAACTGTTTATTTTCACATGTAATATCTAATTGGTTTTATATACTGCCTATTATACAAAAATTCACAAAATTGCCAAATTGTATTTAATACTCTTTAATTATGATATAACAATTTTATAGCACAACCCAATATTTAATTGGCTGAAGCAGTAATCTTGGTTTTTCACTTTAGCTAATAAGTTTGTTTTTCATATGTACTTGATATTAACTACACTAGTTAATGTTTGTAAACAAAGTGTACTAATACATTAAATTTTAATTCATTAATCGCAAGGTTGGTTACTAGTAGCTCTAATTAATTTATATGTAAATCACGAGAAAGACAATATAGATATTTAATTAAACGTGGTGTCTTATTGATGGGTAAAGTTGAAAGAGGTTGGGTCGGGAATTAGGAAGCATTTGTTAGCATAACACATATCTAATTAATTACACTATGATTGATTACATTTGTTGCAAAATATGAAAAGTATAAACTATATATCTTTACACATGTTCAATTTCACTTTGTTAGAACCACCGCTCACCAAATTACGTGGTAGACTTATATCTAGCACCCGTGGCTGATTGGCTGGGTCGCCTCGTGCGACTTGGTTCAGTTAAACTTGTATTTGTCTAGTTCAATTGTTTGGTTAGACCAAAATCCAGATGTGCTTATCTTTCTGATCAATTGTACATACCGAAATGTGATTTGACCGCTGAGATCGCAAACTTGAAAACTATGGTTTTAATTTTAATCTCATATATACATAAAAAAATTGTCTCCCATCACACAATGTAGAAGTATGTTATTTTAATAAAACCATATGTATAGAGTCATTGATTACACAATATGGAAGTAGGTTATGTTATTATCAATTTTGCTTTTCAATGAAAAATATAGAACTTTTGGGATTTGAAAATATTATATTATTAAATAACAAAAGTTAGAAAAAAAATTAACAATAAAATGTTTAAAATATAGTAATGATCTAGGTTTTGGGACTTGAAAATATAATATTATTAAACAACAAAAGTTAATAAAAATTAATAATAAAATGTTTAAAATATAGCAATGATGTGAAACTGAATGACGTACAATAAGAATATCAATCTTCGCAATATTGAGCTCGACTTCAGATATTTGTACTTCTAAAACAGTCTTGGTTAGATCAAAATATTTTTCAAAATACCAAACTCGTTACTTTTTCTAACAAAGTTGTTGATTACTGTAATTAACGACGTGGTCAAAGATAACTAATGGAAATAAAGTCTAATGAAGAGAGAGCTCACCATGTAATTGTAAATCGAATACAAATGATATAACATATGATGAATTTACTTCTATTGTTGTTGTTACTAATGAAAATAAAGTCTAGGTTTTGGGGTTGGAAATATAATATTATTAAACAACAACGTTAGAATAAAAAATTAACAATAAAATGTTTAAAATATAGCAATAATTTAGGTTTTGGGATTTGAAAATATAATATTATTAAACAACAAAATCTAAAATAAAAATTAACAACAAAATGTTTAAAATATAGCAATGATGTGAAAGTATAATTGAAAATAGCCAGATTGTCCTCCTTATGGATCAAATAGTGGGATTGACGTGGTGCCGAGAGCGCTTCAAGTTCGTTAGTAGTGAAAGAGTAGTCATCACAAATTTGTTGGAGGCAATCCTTGGAAAGCTAAAAATAGATAATTAAATTTTAAGACAACTATAGCATTATTTAAAAAAACTAGCAATAAAGATTATTAATTTACATGTAACTGCTCATTTTGTTTTAATAAGCACAAGCAAGACTAGGATTTTCATATTCCTTAAAGCGCAATCAGCAAGATGAGTTATTTTTTTATTTCTGTCCTGCAAGAATAAAAATAACTCATGTTAGAATTTATCATCTATCTTATCATCTACCAAAACATACTTGAGAAACTTACAATAAGGATGTCAATCTTAGCAATCTCCAGCTCGGCTTGAGACGTTCGTTCATCCAAAGTTGCCTTCGTGAGATTCAATTTGCTTTTGAGAATACGAAATCCGTTACTCTTCTTAGCGAACTCCTCAATTGTTGCAATAAACGATGTTTTTTCATGTCTGCTACTTCAACGAGTTGTTTCTTCTTCATTGTAGCATTAACTCCAAATAGATTGACCTCACACAGGAAGAAGACAGTTACCAATAATTCCACATGAATAAATATAATCCCATGAACTCCCTGTTTTACCACATCAGTTTGAGGCTCTACATTTGCAACAACTTCACTTAATTGAATACACACATAATCCCGAGTGATGATAGACCTTCAAAAAAGAAAAAAATTATCAAATTTTAATTCAGTAAATTTGAATAAAAACTAAAAATAATATGCTTACTACATGTTTGGAGAGGTGAAAATAGACAGGTTGTCCTCCTTGTGGTAGAGACACTGGGATTCACGAGGTCTGGAGAGTGCATTAAGGTCCTCAGTAGTGAAGGCATAGTCATCCCAGATTTGTTCGAGACAATCCTTTAACTCCTCATTTTTTTTATCACACACCACCATTTGAATAATGTTTCTTCTAGAAGAGTCACTCGTTGGAAAAACAAATGTTTCAATATCAAAACACATTTTATGGACAAAGCAAGTCAAAAGGGCACGAATTGTAACTTTGCCAAATTGAAAAAAAGAAAGACACTTGATATGCATCTAAGTGCAACAGATTCTGAGCTCAGTTTCAAGCTAATACACCATCCAGTGACCAAAACACATAAATAATTGATCGTTAGTGCTTGTACACAATCTGAAAAGAAAGGTAAAAGATGAATCAAATATCTTGTCAATATAATATTATTAAACAAAAAAAGTTAAAATAAAAATTAACAACAAAATGTTTAAAATATAGCAATGATGTGAAAGTATAATTGAAAATAGCCAGATTGTCCTCCTTATGGATCAAACAGTGGGATTGACGTGGTGCCGAGAGCGCTTCAAGTTCGTCAGTAGTGAAAGAGTAGTCATCACAAATTTGTTGGAGGCAATCCTTGAAAAATTGAAAATAGATAATTAAATTTTAAGACCACCATAGAACTATGTTAAAAAAACTAGCAACAAAGATTATGTTAATTTACATGTAACTGCTTATTCTATTTTAATACGCACCACCATTTGAATGTTTCTTCTAGAGGTATGAGCTGGAAAAAATAAGTTCACCAAAACAAAAAGGGAAAAGTCACTTTTAGTAGCCTGTGGTTTCTGCAAAAATTACTTTAGTACTTTGTGGTAAAGAATTTTTCATTCGAGTCATACTCCACCTATTTTTTATCACTTTGGTCCCAAAATTACGATACTGCCCCTCTCTCAATCAGAACTTAACCAAACCCAATTCAACCCGATCGAACCCACATCCAATTCAACCCAATAGGGCGTAAAAAATAAGATATCACTTGGATTGAGCTGAAATTTTACAAGAAGCATTCTAAAAATACACGGGATTTACGAAAAAAAATTCAAAAATTTTAGAGGCCTAGAAGTATTTTTTATTTTCTGATGTACTAAAACTTCGTAAAATCGTATAAAATAGAAAATACATCTAATTAAGTTGAAACCTATCCCATGGGAAGCATTCTAAAAATACACATAATTTACGAAACAAATTTCAGGAATTTCAGAGGCACGAAAGTATTTTTTTTATTTTTTGAAGTACTAAAACTTTGTAAAATCGTATAAAATAGAAAATATATACAATTGAGTTGAAACTTGTCCCAGGAAACCTTAAGAATCTCTAATAAATTTAGGAATCAAAATGCATTCTTGGGACAAGTTTTAACTCAATTGGACGCATTTTCTATTTTATACAATTTTACAAAGTTTTAGTACATCAAAAAATAAAAAAATACTTCCGGACCTCTAAAATTCCTGAATTGTTTTTCGTAAATCATGTGTATTTTTAGAATACTTCTTGTAAAATTTCAGCTCAATCTGAGTCATATCCTGTTTTTATGCCCCATTGGGTTGAATTAGATGTGGATTCGGTCGGGTTAAATTGGGTTTGGTTAGGTTATGATTGAGGGAGAGGCAATATCGTATTTAGGGACCAAAGTGATAAAAAATTGGTGAGGTATGACTCGAATGAAGAATTTTTTACCACAGGGTACTAAAGTGATTTTCGCAGAAACCACATGGTACGAAAAGTGACTTTTTCCAAACAAAAATATCAAAACAGAGTCCCTAAACAGATTTCTACTCTTCCTACGCATATTAATTTCAGATTTTCTCCAATTTCCACCACTAGATCCGCATTTTCTGACTTATCACGGAATGAGAGATGCTTCTCGCATAATCATTTGGTAGCTCTTTCAATAGAAGTTCTCAATGAGCAATGAGCATAGATCAAAGGCACCAAGTACAGACAAAGCAAGCCAAAAGGGCGAGTTTTTTTTTGGGCCAGCGGCGAAATCGGGGGCCGGGGCGCTCATTCAGTTTCAAATTTTTATTTAGGTTTTAGCGTTTCTGTCATTTTCTATTTTTTCAATTTGACAATTTTGGTTCAATTAAACTTATATTTTGGTGCAAATTGTTTGGTTGGACCAAAATTCGGATGTGATTATTTTTTTATTTAATGTGCATATCGAAATATGATTCGACTTCTCAGATCGCAAATTTGAAAACTATGGTTTTAATTTTAATCTCATATATACATAAAAAAAATTTGTCTCCCATCACACAATGTGGAAGTAGGTTATTTTAGTAAAATCATATGTCTAGAGTCGTTGATTACACAATATGGAAGTAGGTTGTTTTATTATCAATTTTGCTTTTCAATGAAAAATATAGACTGTTTAGGATATCAAACCTTGACAAACGAAAAAGATAACTATACTTAGAGTTTAGACACCCAATCAATTCACTCATATATCATTTCACATCCAGAGAGAATATAAAGATGGCCATCATTACATATTCAGTAACTTGGTTAATTACCCTGTCAGAATGACCAAATTAAAGAGCTTGAAAATGCAGTTGGGAATTTGGGAGAAATTAACCAGCAAACTAACAGTTTCTCAACAGAGCTTAAATATCTATCTTGTGAGCCCTAAAAGTTCAAGGCACTGAGGCTGTAGATGCAGGAATTTGCCTGCTCGGACTTGACGTCGATCTCAACCAACGTGGACCTGTAGCCAGGGACGTTGCAGGACTCGGCCGATGTCCGGATCAAGCTGGTCGTGCATGACGATGCAATTACTGACTTGCGCATATGATCCCGTCCACCCAAGGTATCTCTAGCTTGTACACTCCAGACATGTTCGTTGTTCTATTCGCTGAGGATGTTATCTACTCCTTGGTCCTCGACGCCTTGAACTTGCAGTCCACTCTCACTTCTGCGCCTGAAATGTAAAGAACACTTTAGTCAACAATCCGCATGAAAGAATTGACCAATAACGCCATGTGATCTGAGGCAGTGAACTCTCCATATCATCTTCTGACTAAAATGACAGCGTTCCCCTTCTTGCATCCTTCCACTGTCATGTAGTACTACAAAAGCCATACATAAGATTCTAAAGCCAACGGCAATCATAACACGAACAGAACTGACTTAAAATGACTATAGATTCTAAAGCTAGTCGGGTTTTTCTGAAGTTAAGAACGAAGGAAAACAATGCATTCTCTCAACAGCCTTTCATACCAAACTATCACAAGTAAGACCTCCAATGCAACACTAGCTTTGATCATGCTTTAAAAGCACCAAATGGGTACCAAAACATTGTCCTCGCCATCAAAGATACCAAAACAGAACAAACCACACACTCCCTTCACATACACAACAACAAAGACAAGACACAAAGATTACCACAGAACAAAAAGTTCTAACCTTACACTCTATCCGCTTAGATTGCTCCCAAAGATTCGACCTTTCCTCTCCCTACAATTACAACATCAACATTTCTGAAAGAGATAACTTAAAATTTACGTTTATGCCCTCTGATTCAGCCAGTTTCTTATGGCAAATATTCGTCTCTTCCCCGCTTCTTGTTTTCAAAAAATTACAGATTGTATTAAAAAATATATATATAGTACTCACTGGGTGAGTGATGCAAAAAATTAGTTCAGTATCAATATATTTTATTTAAGAAGACTTGTTCAATGACGTTATTTTAAAAACATTTTTTTTAAAGAAATTCAACTTATTGCGACTACCAAAAATTACTTTTATCAATAAAATAGATTTTTTCTCATATTTTTTCTTTATCCGGAAAAAATAAGATAACTAATCAAGATAAACATGCATACATCAATAATACATAAAAGTAGCTAACGAGACGAATCCAAATAATACACATAATTAAAACAAGCTACACACCTTAATAAAATAACCAAACCTACTGATAGAACACAAAAGAAACGACACAAGTAGTAGCAAACAAAAACAACACTGAACTGCTAGCAATTCCGAAGCTGGGCATAGGGACGGGAGATGCGGCGGATTTCTTGCTGTCACCACCACCTCCGCCGCCGGACGGACCATCGTCGTCTCCCTCGGTGGCAATGACTCTGATGATCATCCTCTGGCCCTTGTCGCAATGGCCGGAGGCGCCACTGATGAAGTAGTAAGAGCCCGGGTGGTTCAGCCTGTAGATTGTGTCGCCGGTGTTGGAGAAGAACCTCGGGTGGCTCGAGTTGCATCTTTTGTAGTCCTCTTGCCTCACTTCCATCACCGAGTCTTTCTTGTACGTGAAATCTGCATACATCAACCATGCAATTTTACGTACAAGTTTGACATCAAGAAGTAGGCATTAATAATAAGTATTGTTTATTATTAGTGTCTTGTACAAATTGATTATAAAAAAAATCAATACAAGACATACACCACTAATACATTATTAGTTCAAGGATTGAGACTGTGATTATTCTGAAATATTAAAAGAATTAGAAATTCGAGTTATGGAAGATGGGTTGAAAAGAATTGGTGGATTGTTTGTTTATTTGTACAATCTAATGCTTGGCCCCAGAAATCAACTACAGTGAAGTTAGTACATACAATAGAAAACAAATAGATTTAATAGTTTTAAGAGTTACTCGAATGTGACTCATTAAAAAATATCTATCAGAAAAGAACCAAAAGATTATCTACTTACTGTGTAATTTTATCAACCAAACTATCTAAACTTTCCAGAACTTGACATGCAGATAATGGCTCAAATCAAACAAGAAAATGGACAAAGAAAGTGTCGGAACGTACGGACAGTGTCACCAACTAAGAACCGATTCTCAGAAGCCCAGACATTGTAGATCTCGGTCTCGTTCGGAGGAGGGACGATCCAGCCTTTGTCTCCAAGAACTAGGTACTCGAACGATGTCACAGACGAAGACAAGCATTGAAGTGTCACCACGAACAAAGCTACAAGGTACAACATTTTTTTGATCAATTGCTTCTGGCACAAGGTAACAGGAATTTTTCAGAGAAATAAGAGTAGGGTTTGTTTTATGAGGTAGGTAGTCTTGGGTTATATGAGTAACGTTCGAAGTTGGTTTTCTTTATGAGAAAGGTTTCCAGTTTTGGAAGTGTGTTAGTGGGTAATAACGGTTACTATAAAATCGGACATGTGTGTGTTTCTTTGACCCGGTCAAATTGTTTCGTTTAATCCCACGTTCATTATTAAGTTAACTACTATTTCTCACCCCAAAAATTAAGTTAACTGATATGCACGTAATTCCTGAACCTCTAGAATGATGAGTTTTGGCCAGCAAATCAACAATAACTCAAAATAATTGTAAGAAAATCTAAAATCTCTTGGGAAAAAATTAAATAGTAAACAACTTCCTGCCTACCACATCTATTTGTTGACTTACCGTTGATTAAGTCAAGGATTCTATTCTTATGAGAGTTCATAGAAAGCATGGAAAAATACTGACAGAGAGTCGAACAAATAATTGTAGATATTAATCGAGTCAAATTCGAATTAATCCATCGGATTAATATCGGATAGGTTGGATCTAAATAGAGGAGACAACCAAGTCCAAGCTTACTACAACTTCTTAAGCCCACAGATCATTAACAAAAGTCGAAAGCTAAACATAAACTGTCATTATCTTCTCTGCTCATTCCTGTCATGTACACTCTGAAGAAGAGAACAGCTAAGCAAATGAAACACATAACGAGCAAGTTGTTGTATTAGCTATGGTAAGAATGAAGAGACTCGCTTTAGCAAACATAAAACAATAGATTTCCCTTGCAACAATGTTGTGACTTGAGGAGAAGAATAAATCTGGTCAGACATCTATATATTAATATCATGACACCTCTACTTGACTAGCAATGTCTATCTGAGGGTGCCTCAAAAGCAGAAAAACAGATTATAGCGATCGGATTAGCCCCCCGGACCCTGGAACTGACTTGGGTTGTAATGATGTTGTTATACCACCTCAACAAGTTTGTCGTCGGATATTTCCACGTTCCTCTCGTTGACGGAGTCTTGATCAGAACTACTGTTGCTTGCTTTCCTCTTGAAAGACTTTTGGCTGAACACCCGGACAAAGGCACTTTTTGACCTTGTCATTGGCCGAGGGCGCCTATTTGATACGCTTTCTTCACCATTCTTCTTAGCAAGATCTTCTGATAGGTTCTTGACAAGTTTGTCAAAGTGACGTCTCGAAGTTGGAAACCTTGAGACGGATTTGGTAAGCCCGTGGAGTCTGAATTATTGATATGAGTAAAGCAACGCCATCACAGATGAGTCAACAGAACACACAGTTGCCGAAATCAGTAGAAGAATGAAGTAACGGTTCCAGTATATACCTCCGAGCCAGGCCATCAAATTCCGCCCTTCTACGCTCAGACACAAGTGCTTGGTCAATATTTGAACAGCTTTTCAACCTCACAGGATCGCTGTTAAACAACACTAATTTGCAGAGATAGTCCTCTTCGTCCTCGGAAAGGCTGGCAGCTTTGATCTGCTCCTTCAAGACCAAAATGGGACTAAAGAACCAATCAAAGTAGGCGTCTCTTGGTCTGTTTGCGCTGGATATCTCTGTCATGTGGTCATCTACACCAACTGAAGCCATAGGACCATCCTTTAACCAATGTTGGTAATTAAGATAACAATTGTTATGATTTATGGTAGAAAATTGACTTACTCAACAACAACAATCCAGAAACATTGGCTTTTGCAGAGCGCAAGATGCCTTGAAGTAGGCAATAAGCTGGCAAGCCGATGCTGATGATTGTGCTACCTTTCTTGGACTTGGCATCTTCAATATCTTGCTGAGTTATTAGTCCTTCTGAAACAAAATTCTCCCCAGCTACTCGACACTCCTTGAACACACGATCAAGTTGCTGAAAGAACCAAAACTAAAATATTAGTTCAGCATACCACGAATCAGCAACAATCTAAATGCTCATGAAGTCAAGAACGGAATGGTTAAGCCGATTGATTCGAGCATAGGTTATTTCTCGGATGCAAGAATAGTTTCTAAAATGGAAGCACACACAAACCTCAAGAGGACTCAGGTCAAGAATGTGATTATTAATGGAACCACTGCGTAAGAGAGCACCCTTGAAAGAACCAGGCCTTGAGAAACTAGAAGCTCGAGAAGTACTGTTTGAGCTTAGCTCGTCTTTCTTTCGGTACTTCGGCCTGTTGACAGAAGAAGACTAATAAGTACTTACAATGCCACAAGCCAAAATGTAACATGCATAACGAGGCAAATATGAAGTTCAAACCTAGGAAAGCATGACTTTTCGAAAGGCATATCCAGAACATCATTGCTATGCTCATCAAAAAGTGACAAGGATGCAACAATGTAGTAAAGACCTAACCGAAAGGATTCTTCCTGCAAAATGGCCCACAAGACTTATTAGTCATCATAACCAATTCTATTTATCCAAAGTTTTTCTGTTCCATTGGTTAAAATTAGATCGGAGTACCACACGAGTTTATCCAACTGATTAAGCAGAATAATAAATCATAATCTAGAGATAGTGAATCAAAATAAACTGAAATCTTAATTCTATACCAAGATACACTTGATAAAGAAGTTATAAATGGAGATGACAAGTAAAAAAGGGAACTGAAGTGATATTGACCTGATAAGCTATAACACCAGCATAAAAACCAAGGAAGATGCTTGATACCATTGAGGCCAAGACGGCCCCAACAACAGCTGCTGGCCAGAGTATGATCGCAAGACCTGCGAATGGTACACAAATGGTCTCCAAGAAAGGGCCTTCCCTCCCAATAAGATCATGAAACAAGCGATGCCACCCTTTGAAGAGCATGTAAGGACTTTTGCACAAAGCAATAAGTGATATTATCGGGAAGTCTATCAAGAACCCTAGAGAACCAGCTATGACAGCACCGGGAAGATAAAGCAATCTGCATGAATGTCAAGGCACGAAAACTCATTAATGGGAATACTCCATAAGAAACTGAGACAACCCAAACTAATTTATCTCTGTCCCATGAAGGATCCATCTGATAACAAATGGTGCTTTATATGAGCCATACGGTCTCAATCTAGCGAATAGAGGATGATAGAAATAACCACAAGATATCCAGGTCGACGTGCCAAAGGGAGAACAAACCTGATCTCGTAAAATTTCCCGTCTGGCGACCCTTGTTGCAGGTCATCCATATAAGACAGATAGGAATGATGGCAAACATCTTTAAAGTCGCGAACAGTGGTGCAAGCCTTTTTAACAGTGTCCCAAGTTCCATCCTGCGAAGGATGAGAGATTTCTAAGTATCGCAAAGAGAGAAGACAAAACAGAGATATTCAAAAGTCTAAGATAAAAAAAAATTGGATCTTACATAGAAACAATGGTACAGTTTGTTAGTCTTCCCTTCCCCAACCGCTTGAAATGTTGCGAACACCGGCACCAGAAAGCCATGCAGCAATCCGCATATAATGCTCGCAGCAATTCCAAGTATAGGCCACAGAACAAGAAGAACTGGAAGGCATATGAACAGCACAAGCTTCAAAACTGGCCCCAATTGCTTAGCTCTGCCCTTCAAATTAATCGCATCAGCGAAACCCGTTGAGCAACTACTTTTAGAGACGAGAACAAACGAAAAGCATTTGGTTTCAAAGAATCACCTTAGAACAGAATAATACGTCCAAACAACATGAAATGGCCAGAGTACCAATATGATAGCCGTATTTCCAAACAACAAGATAAGGCCCGCCAATGGGCCGAATATGATGCCTGCAATTTAAGTTCAACAAGCGTAAGATAATCATAAAATGCCAACCTCCAACCCTGAGCTTCTAAATGTAGAAGTTATTATTCAATCAGGCCATTCAAGAAGTACCATTACATGACAAGGTAATTAATGACAACCATCAGGGAAAAGGGATTAATCATAGGCCAAAACTTTGTCTGATAGAAGAGTTAACGTGCTATGCAATTGAGGAAACAAGAAGCAGAAACCTAGCACAACTAGAATCTAGTTAGTAACTGAAGGAGGGGGGCAACAAATTACAAAAACGAATAGGTAAAGCATTAACAAAAATAAGGACATAAAAAATACATAACAAAAAGTAAAAACCAACACTTAAACAAACGCATCATTGGAAAGGGTGAATAGTGTAACTATATCTAACTAATCAAGAGCAAAAAATGCATAACAAAAACTCACCTTTAATGGTGCCCAGAACAAGAAGGCCTCCAAAGAAGGGGAGGAACAGAACAAAGTGCCAAAACGTAGGCCAAAACCCTCTTAGAGGCTCCATTGAAATATTCACTAATACTAAACTAATCAATAGATCTTCCCTTTCTCAAAATCAATGCAAAACCATCTCAATTACTGCCTCCCTACAGAACCAAAAGAACCCATTTTTAGCCGCTTCAAGTTCAAGCTAAAGAACAAAACTTTATCACCAAACAGCAACAAGATGGTAGTTCAAGCTTACCCAGAAGCAGTAATCTGCTCTTAACCAACATGGGCTACTCTAAAAATTGTGTATTTTCATGGAGGCTGGCTTCCACTTGAGGAGAGAGAAGGAGACAAGTCCAGTTGGTTTTTTTTCTGCAACGAACAGTTGATAATAAAAAAACCGATCTTTCCTCTTCTTTTTACCTGTCTTAAAATTTTAAATAAATAACATGACAGGTGTGAAGTGTTAACTAATAACTACCACTAGAACCATTTTTCTGGCAATCTAAAATTTAAATAAATAAATAACATGACATGTAGAAACTAGAAATTTAAATATTCTCTGTTCCCTCATGTTCTTGTGAAAGAGGTGGTGGAACATTAAACTATAAGCAAAAGAGGAGTTTTTTGTAGTGCCAATAGGAAAAAAATAATTTGGTTTCGCGCGAACAAAAAAAAAGGAAAAAATTGGCTGCTTCCACTCCACAAAAAGATTTCTTTTTAAATGAGATAATTCATGTCCAGTGAACTTTTAATGTGGACAGCAAGTACCATTTCGCTCAAAGATATTTTTAGACATAAGTAATATCAACCAAAAAAGATACTTTTGAACATGTCTTGCTTTTTTTCTTCTCTGAATATTATGTTGGAGTTCGTTGTTGATATAGATAGAGAATTGGATCTAAAGCCTAACTTGTACTTCCACTAGTCCAAGTCGGTAATTACTAATTACTAATTGGGAATGGTTTTTTTTTTATACTTAATTTTGATCATGTCCTCTGAACTTTTAAGATCCAACTATATTGTTTTTCCCTTATTTTTATTACTACACTTATATTGTCAGGTTATCAAAGTTTTCACCTCCAAATATTTGATAAAATAACTTATTGGTAACTGAATTAATTAAGTCATAGTGTTCTTCAACGTGGAAGCAGTGAACTATATATCTGGAACACAATCGGATTGATAACTTCTAAGGTCAGTAAACTCTGTCGTGAAGTGCAAGCGTTTCAAGTGTTGTGAACGAAGTTTCCTAAACACAGAAAGAAAAAGACTGAACGAAGACAAGAGCTTCAAAGTTGTCCAATTCAATCGAAGTATCCGGGACGGTAATTCGACGTGTAATTTATAATGGTCCTGTGACATTAACTAAAAATATTTGGATCATAGAATTTATAAGAAATTGTAGAGAGAAGCTAGGACCCATTATAAAGTCATCACTTTATGAACTTTTCCAAGTGATCATCGTATAATTTTCTTATTTTGGAACTATAGGATTAAAATTACATGTCACCATTGAAACGAGTTGGTGCACGGTCACATGCTACACGGCACCGGCGGCTACAATTGCGGAAAAAACTAAATTTATCGGCAAGTATAAATTATACGAAAAGAAAAGTTACTTATAATTTGCTTCACATGCCATATGCAGCTATAATTCGGCCCAACTCCAATCGTCTCCATCCAGAAAAGGACAAGACAAGTACAATTGTCAGGAGCTGATTGAATAAGAAACTTGGAATTGTTTAATCTCAGAAACAACTTAATTAAGTTCCATGAACTACTTATAATCTATATATATCCCAGGTGTTCTGCTAGAGTGGACTAAAAACAGATTGACTGCAATATTTTTAAGAGAACATGCTGCTGTTTCAATTTACAGAATAATATAGCAAAAATAAACGAATCATTTCAAGCCACTAAGCCTCCAACACATAAAGTTCAACTGAAACCAGAATCCCATCTTCCTTCACAAGTTATATTGTCGCCTCCTAACTCCTAAGTTCTTAACATGCAGTCTCTTTCTGAAGATGGACAAATTTAACAGAGATGGGGGTGACCATCCCATATCCGTCTCGAACGCAGGTGCACAAACTCAAAAGATCGAGCAGGAGATCCGGATGGAGCACAGACACGAAAAAGATAAAGAGTACATGTTTCCGGATAAGGATATATCACAGACTAAAACAGATGGGGCATGTGATCTTGATCAAGGAGATATCTGGAACTTTCAGGTAAGGCCAATTGTGTATGCATAATGTACATTAGCAAGACAATGAACCATTCATTGTTCTTCGTTACCTCGTAAAGCGTAAATCTTGTTTCTGTCCAAAAAGTCTACGTCTTCTACGGAGTTCAGGCAAAGTAAGGAACTATGTTCAAGAATTCATGGTCACCATTCCAATTTTTGTTGTCGAGAGGCCGCGGTCCCAGAATGTCCATGTCAAGGATAGCTTTGTGATCTCGGGATGAAAACAAAATTGCATTGTAAGCCCTGGAAGAGAGGCTGAGGCCCTCATTTCGCGCCCTCAAGTACAAGTTGAATGCAAGCATTGGTTTACCATCCTTTGTGAGCGCCTGAATCAGCACTTCATATGTAATTTCATTCGGGGTAATGTTTTGGGCTTGCATCCGATGGAACCATTCATATGCCGCACTGTTCAGACCACCTCGGGCACATTCACTGATTATTGCATTATATGTAACAACTGTCGGCTTAATACCCGATGAAGGCATTTCTACAGATATTAAGTTGCCAACCAGTCCGAAGTTACCTTGTGCAGCGTACACCGAAGCCATGGTAGTGTAAACATATAAATTAGGCTGGATGCCTATTTTCAGCATATGCTCCCACACACGAGCAGCCTCGCCATAAAGCTTACCCTTTTTGAGAGCTTTAAGAAGAGCGCCATACGAGACAATTGTTGGTTTTTCACCTTGCTCCACCATTCTCCTAAATATCTGCACTGCAGCATCAGGTGCCGAGGCATTCGAACAGGCAATCAGAACTGCATTCCACTCTTTCGTCCCAGGCCTGAGGCCTTTATCTTCCATCTTGTCGAGTAGTCTAACACACCGTTTCCAAGTTCCCGTCTTTCCAGCTGCATGCAGTAAGGTGCTGAAATTAGCAACAGTCAGCTCGTAAGAAAGACTATTTGGCTGAGGGCCTTTCTCCAACAAATCCTCGAAAATTCCCAAAGCTGTCCACCACTTTCTGGCCTTTCCCATATTCCAAATCAAATGATTGCAAACTGAGAGGCTTATTTCGTTATGCTTTTCTCTAATCCTTTTGTACAATTCTCTGGCAACAGGATAATGCATTTCACGAGTACATGCCCATACAAGACGCTCGTATTCTGACCGATCAGGTTGAAGCCCAGCTTTGTCAATTTCCACAAGAAGTTTCAACACATTGGCGCTCAAGTCTTCCTTCTTCACCAGCCATCGCCACATCACCTGGAAACAAATTTTAATGGTATAGTTTCTAAGTTTTGGGAACTCCTTCTGCCAATAGTCGACATTATCTCTACCTATATCGCCTTTCTCATACTTTTCTTTTATCTCTATAAAGAACTGCAGAGCCCCATTCCCATCTTCCATCCCCCGATAAGCCATTAAAACACTCGAATAGGATGCAACACAAGGGGTTATGCCTTCGCTACGCATCCTTTCAATCATATCAAGGACCCTTTTGAATCGCCCCATCTGAACAAAGATAATCATCAAGGTGTTATAAGTAACCAAATCCGGAGCAACTCCTTCCGTTTTCATATCAGTTAAGATTTTCTCAGTCTCTCCAAAACGTCCACAGTTTTTCACAGCACCTAACAGACTGTTGTATGTGAAAGTATTTGGCCTAGCATTTTCCCCCTCCTTCCTTTTAAGCCACTCAACCAGCGCGAGGGCGCTCTCCATCTTCTTCTTCTGTCCAAAATCTTTAATTATCCTTGAAAAGACTTGAAGAGGAAATACACCCTTATCTTTCAAAACCTCGTCCACATCGTCAGCTGTTTTTGCAGAATACAAACTCCGAGCCACTGAACCAACATCAATCTTTGGACTATCTTTATCCCTTATTCCACCATTCCCATAAACTACTACTCCACTATCCTTCTCATCAGTACCTCTCACATTACCACCGTCGGGACTATCTACACCAACAGGCTCCACGACTCTCTTCACCAACAACCCGTCATCTAAGCCTGATAATGGTTCAGCTAACTCACTAGCAACCTCTTGATGGTCCACTGCCGATCCAAACACAACCAACGAACCAGAGACGCCTCTCTTCAATCCCAAAAAGGGCAAAGGCTTAAACTTGCAATAGAGCCCAGTTCCTAAACCACTTGAAACTACTAAAAGCTCGGATCTTTTAGCCACAAAGGCGCTCTTCTTCCTCCTCCAAATTCTATTAGAACCCGCTCCAACCTCCAAATTGGGAATTGTGAGGAATGAGACCCCACATGAGGACCAAGCCCCTAAAGACTGCATCTTTCACTGATAAATCAACACTTACTAGACATGCTCAAAGACCCAGAAAACATAACCAAACAGCAACAACGAACTTTGTACCAAAAACCAAAAAGACTGCACATTTATTGAGAATTCTACCCAAACATCAACACCAAATAGTAGCAAGGAACTTCAGACAGAACACCCAAAGACTGCAACTTTAGTGGAAATTCGGCACATCATAGACAAACCCAGAAGTCCAAATACCAGCAAGAAACAGCAACAGGGAGCTTTATTCGTGACCAAACTCCCAATTTTCCACTTCCTTATCTTACATGTAAAAGAACCAGAAGTGTGTTTCTGCTCCGAGGTCCCACCAACTAGTGAGAAACAGAGGGGCAGTTCCGTAAATATCTGATATTTATCCGACGTTTTTTTTATTTGGGCCGGACGTTTTGTGAAGCTACCCAAGCCATTTTTGGGCTTTTTTAATTCCTTGGACCTTTCTTTCTTACTTTGGGTTTTTTAAAATCTTTGAAAACGTTTTGGGCTTGATTGTAGATGAAAATAGTAAAAATAGAAATCAATTCGCATTTTTGTATATATTTGGGTAACTATTATGGGGTTCCATTGAGTACATTAATCTCATGTATTTGAAGAGATATTCTCTTAATAATATATTTCATATTGTTGTGGTTCAAAATATTCTCATTGCTCTCATTCCCTTTTTCCCTACAGCAAACATTTTTCAAAAAGATTTTCTTGATTGCAAAAATATTTAAGAACTTAAAACAATGCAGAATTTCCATGGAAAAGTACCATGTTGAAGCCTTAACAAAACTCTGTAGCCATAAATTCCAGTAGAAAAACATCATTATAGAGAAAAAAAAATACGTTTACAATTTTTCTAAATTGTATGTTCGCAATGTCTATATCAATTTTTTTTTTAAATTGAATCCAAATATTTTATCTTTACTTTTCTCCAAACTTGTTGCTTTATTTGTTCAAATCTAACATCAACCCCGCATGGATTATAAAGTGAGAATCCTTGGGTGCTGCTCATAGAATCTTGGGTTGTACCTTAACAGATCGATCATGATGAGCAAGCATATTATAAATTTTGCATGCCAATTGAGCAAATCCTTGGGAAAATGTGAGAGTATCCATCTTGTGTTCCAGAATCTACATGCCTCAACCTTATCAGATCCTTTTCAAGATTCGCAATTGCTTTAACTACACGTGCTTTGATCCAATTCGATCCTAGCCCGATTAACACTTGTCAATTTCGATCTGGCACATTGGCTCGATTGCCATTTTTGATATGTTAAACGTTAATGATTCAAGAGTTTTTTACTTTTAAAAAAAAATGCTAACCTTATCACTTTAAAGTACACTTTAGTTTATCGTTTTTCATCCTTCAAGCCAGGTAATTTTCTTGGGTTCTGTAATGATCGGTGTAATTGTAAATCTCAATCAAATATGACTTTTCTTTGTAATTATTCCATCCAACAAAAATGACCCAATGAAAACAAACACAAATTGCGCAAATACTATGTGGGGGACACAATGTCTCGTGAACATTTTTAGTCTTGTATGAAAAATACATCAGGTGGTGTCAGAAATCCACCATGTACGTGTCTTATTAAGAAACACTAGTCAGGAGTCACTACCTCTTATTTATTTATTTTTTCTTAACATCAATTCATTATTTATTATTTAATGTTATGTAGGATTCGGACATTTAATAAACTGACTAATATATATTTATTTTGATTTTGACATTTGAATGATAATAAATATTTTATAATAATTAATTAATACCAATATATTTTCCATGTCATTTTATCAATTTTGTCTAGAATTTAAGATATTTTAGTTATATTTTCGATCACAGAATCAGTTGACAGCTGCATAAATGACTAGAATTTAAGATATTTTAGTTATATTGAACATTTTTTTCCTACGTCGGTATAAATGTTTGTTAGCTCTTAATTATTCATCCGCACTGACTTCGATTATTTTCATGTCTCTTCCACAAATCGTGCTGTGGGGTACGTCGTATATTGTTTTCGACTGCTTGAATGAGGCATTTTCGTTTTTTTTTTATCATTTAGCATCGAGAGAACGGAACTAAATATTCTAAAGTTGGATGTTAAAAAGAAAATCCCTTAAAAAAAGGGTTATATTTCTCTTATTTTATAGTTCATCTTACTCACAAGTTAAAAGGCATAGCATCCCACGGTTTAGGTTCTATATTCTCTTTAATTATACTTTTAAAGTTACTCGATATTCAGATATTTATTAATTGATAAAATTTGATTAAAATTGTTTAAATTACTAATCCAAATAAATGTTGACTAGTGGTTAGGTTTGTGATGCAACACCAAAGGCAAATAAATGGGCAGGACCCATAAATGTTTCCAAAATCTATCTTCTATCTGTACCGAACGCAATCATGTTGGTCTTATCAGTTAGCTTAGTCGCTCAAAATCGGCGACAAATTAACAAATCCACAAAAGCCTAATCGTTGTGGCTGTGACTTAATTGGGCAACTTATCCTATCATTTGATTATATGTGTTTAATTGTCTGAAAAAGCAAACTCTCGCTTAGTCGGTTAGTATGATTTAAGTATGAATTATTCATTCCTATAATATATAAGATATCAGCTGCTCCACCAATGAGAGTTGACAATGTTTGCCTGTGTATTCTAAGTTCACCAAAAATAATATTGCAAAGACTATGAAGGAGAGGATATAATTTTAATTTTTCGAGCCCTCCTCACATGGGTTGATACCCTTTGGACATATAATAAACCAACCACTCTAAAGAAAAAGTGAAGCGAAATACATATCTAGAGTGTTAAGACCACCTAACCAATTGAATTAGTAACAACGTAACCTGAGTTGCAAGGTAACAAGTGAGGACAAAAATCTTGTGCTATAATCGGCTGAAATTGGGAACATATATTCCACATTCCATGAACCAATTATTTGAGATTGACCCTTTCAAGAAAAAAGAAATATTTGAGTCTTGAGATTGATCGGTGCCATACATTACGGTGTAAGATATTCAACTGATTGGGTTTTGTTTGACAACAACAAATTAATGCATATTGTATTTAAGGACTTAAATTATACTTAATGACCATATTCTAAAACCCGAAAACTTTGCTTATTAATAAAGTATCCAAATATATATTAAATCATTTTCCAAAAAATATTAAACAGTGCTTTATTATAAATGGCTCATATTCAAATTATATTAATTAAACTAAAATAACTTTTTATCCCTTAAACTATGTAATTGTTTTAAAAATAGCTTAGTTCATATTGAAAGAACCAGTTGGAAAAAAAACGCATTTTGAAAGAAAATTGTAAAGAGAAGTCCAGCTATAAAGTGGATAGCTAAGCCTTAGAAAAGGCACAAATCGAAAAGCAAGGGTATTCTTTATTTTTTACAAAATTAAATAGTATATCCTAATTTGATCAAGTATATTAAATTTGATTCTATGGAAATATGTTGTTATTAGAAAAATTGTCATCATTTAATTTTGATATTTAATTCGAATTTGGATTAAACGAAGAAATAAATTTTCAAATACAAATGTTTTTAAAAAAAATATTTGAGAAATTACGCTAAAATCCCTCTACTTTGGTGATTCAACCTTTTTAGTCTTTGTTGTTCTAAAACTACTCTTTCAGTCCCTACTGTTCAAAATAACACATATAATTTAGTCCCTAAAAATCAACGAATTTTTTTTATGACCATTATACCCTTTTTGAAAAATTAACCTAAAACCAAACCAAAACCCAAAACCAAACTAAAATCCAAAACCCAAAATCAAACCAAAACCCTTCTTCTTCCATCTACAACTCCGACAACCCAGATTAAGCCGTCCGACTACTCCTCCGCCACCGACTTTCTCTCCGGCGAGGCCACCTCCTCTCCCTCGACCACTGCGTCGTTGAGTTCGTGCCCGCGAAGTCCGTCCTCTTCATGAAGTGGCCTGGATCCACCCCCAACCTCCCCTCCGTCCATCGTCCTCTACTCCTACACCAACGTCGTCCCCGCCGAGCCCCACAAATGGGCCCACCCACCGTTCTCCGCCTACCTCGACCCCTCCTCCGGGAACATCTTCGCCCACGGCTCCCAAGATATGAAGTGCGTTGGCCTCCAACACTTCGAGGCCCTTCGCCGCCTAATCTCTTCTGGATTCTCTCTGATTCAGACATTGTAGCTTGTGTTCTCTGAGTACGCGAAGAGATGTAGATGGATCAGTCATTGTAGCTTGTGTTCTTTCCTGTTTAGAGAGTGAATCGGAGAAGCCATGTCGGAGCCGGTGAAGATGAGAAAAGGAAGAGGAAAAATAGGATTTGGTTTGGTCTCCAGGTTGGTTGGTTTTGGTTTGGGTTTTGGTTTGGTCTCTAGGTTGGGTTTAGTTTAATTTGGGTTTGGTTTGGTAAGAAGGGTATAATGGGAATTAAAAAAATTATGTTGATTTTTAGGAACTGAATTATACATGTTATTTTGAATAGTAAGAATTAAAAGAGTAGTTTTAGAACAACAAGGACTAAAAAGATTGAATCACCAAAGTAGAAAAACTTTAGCATAATTTTCCCAAAAAACTTTCAAAGTGGAGACTGCTTTGCAATTGGAAAAAAAAGGTTATTGCAAAAAGAAACAGATCAGAAGATAAAAAGAAAGAAAGAAAGATGAAACATAGCCAGCTTTTGGCTTTGGCATGCCTTCAGCTTCATGTCTTTTGGGTTCTTCCAAACAAACTATTAATTATATTTGGGGGAATTGACAGTTTCCAAGTTCATATACTTCCATCGTCACGTAGGAAATTGTATAATTAAATTGATCATCGTACATATTTTATACATGTTTGACAAAATACAGAAGAAGGGAATCAGATCAAATAATCCCACCGATCGATGTGGTCCAATCCAAATTAATTAACTTGATAAGCTTTTGGCCCGTTGATCAAGCAAAGCGTGCAAACAAGCACCCACCCTCCCATGTGCCTTAGCCCCCAAAAAATTAGCATAAGAAACTATGCCCATTTCATATTCAATGTTAGCAATCTTATTAATTCGATTCTGAATTAGCAGTTGTTCGTATTATAATAATAAGTACAAGTATTAGAGATTCATAGAAAAACTACTGATATTATAAATTTTTATTTGGTATATGTTATTCAATTTCATAAAAAAATTGGTCTAAAAAAAATAGTTTTAGTGGTTAATACTACCTAATTTTTAGATATGCCAATTAATTCATAGAAGAGACGAATAAACTTTTTGGAAGATGAAAAAGTTATCACTATTTATTTTACTATGTGAATTCTCAAAAGATCAAATTTGATATCTTTATATTAATGTAAACAATATTTTGTCAATTGTCCTAAGCTAGTATGAGCCATTTTTGTGCATTAACACAAATAGCGGTTAAATCAATGGTACACGCAATTGACCAAACAAACCAACCGATTGGACCGCCCTATCCATAAAAAATGGCAGAGAATTTTTATAAAAAAACAATAGTTTGCTAGTTTTAGTAGCTTATAACTTATTAAATGATATTAATACCTATAATCATAATTCTGTAATAAAATTTGATTATGTTTATAATTATTTAAATTGTAATGCTATGTTATGTCTAATTATTAATACATATATTAAATTTAAAAAATCATCAGTCCAACTAATAAATCAACAATCCGACCAGGTGAATCATTAAAGGGAAAAAAAATTACATCTAACTTTTGGGTCATTTTTTTAACATTGATTCTAATTGGTTGTTTTTGAAAAAATTCTAATTGGTTATTGGTATACAAATATTTGCTTGTATACACAAATAATGCATAAAGCAATACAGCCTCCAACACAAAACAAATAATAAAGTAGCCAATATAGGGGTAGCTGCAACTTGTATCTTGTATTCTATTGAGCAACTTTCCCTCTTGTCGGTCCTTATCATACTGTTGATGATCACAACTATTATATAACCAGCCAATACCAAACCCAACTTCCTCCCCTTTAGCTGTGAAAAGCCAATTACACAAAATTCAACACAAGACATTTCTCTGTCCAAGCAAGAACAAGAACTAGAAGAAGATGATGATAAAGTTCAGGCCAAGGAAATTCTGCAGAGTGATCAGCTTCAAGCTGATGATGGGTGGCAATGGCAGCAACAAAGGGAGTAGTGAGAAGGGTTCATCATGTGGTAGTAGTAGTAGTACTGGTTGTAGCAGCATCAATGGTGGTGGTGAGATTAAGTGGGAGCTTAGGCCAGGTGGGATGCTTGTTCAAAAGAGGGAGAGTGGAGATAGCCTTGGTGAATTAATCACCATTAGGGTTTCCACTGTTTCCACTTGGCATGATATCTCCATTGAAGCCACTTCCACCTTTGGTAAGCATCAGAGTTAATTTTTTGGTAAAATAAATGTCATTTAGAGTCGAGGAATGTCGAATTTTATTTAGAGGCAATTTTCATAATAACTCAAAACTGGTAGCCTTAATTAGTTTGGTCCTTGATTTTTTTTCAGTTGAATTTTGTCTCTCTTTTATGTCAAACTAGCTTAGATAATTGACCCCAACCATGTTCTTGTTCTACTCATATGTCAAAAAAATTTTTTAGTAGTAATCGCACCAAGAATACACTTTTTCGGGATTCGAACTATGGACTTCCGTCAAATTTTACTATTCCTATGTTGCCAAGTCAAATACCATTTGGCAAGTTATATGTCAACTTGTGAAGGGTTTAGTTATTTTGTCGATTAGAGGTTTAAAGTTCGAGTAACGAGGATGCATATGATTTAAAGTTGGTAGAAAAATTGTCATGGTTGGACCCCAAATTGGTATGTGCCTCAAAACATCATACTAAGCTTATTTTTTTTCCTTTTTAACAGGGGAATTAAAGATGATATTGTCATTAATAACAAGCTTGGAGCCAAAGGAACAGAGGGTATTGTTCAAGGGCAAGGAGAGGGAAGACAACGAGTACTTGCACATGGTTGGTGTTAGAGACAAGGACAAGGTCCTCTTGTTGGAGGATCCCGCATTTAAAGAAATGAAGAAGCTTCGTATAAACCAACAGCACAACACTTCAACCACTCCAATTATAACCATGTAACAACTCCCATTTTAATCCAATTAATCACACTAACCAAAAACCAATCCCTGAAGAATCCCAAAAATTATTGTCATGGGATTTCTGATGGGTTTTACTATCCTTCTCCTGTTGAAACAACCCGGTATTCGGATATTACTGAGTTGATCAATTCAGGTTAGAACTATCTCTGCCAACCGATCTACGTGTTTGGTGGAAGGTTTTTAATAATTAGTAGGTAAATTAATCATGTGTGTTAAGAGTGACAGGCAACCAAGGAGGCTGTCCCTTTTTTTCTTTTGTTACTTATTAATGTAATACGCGTGCACTCTAACAAAGTGTTTCGGAGGATATGAGTACTTGTAAAGTTAGGACAACCTGTCCATGGATGTGCTGGCTAATCATTTTTATATCACTTCTTTGTTAAATTAGTTGTACCTGTTAAATTAATTATAATCCCTTAATGTTTATGGGTTCCAGAGGTTTGATGGGGTTGATCTATTGCTCAAAATTTTCCTAACTACCCTTAATTTTATAGCATGAATATTTGGACAGTTATAACAAATAGTTAGAATAGTAATGTAAGAGAAATAGATGACTTATGATATACGTGGATGACGTATAATCTCTTTTAAAATTCTAAACAACAAAGTTAATCGCTAATTATGAGGGTCTGCGACCCCTCTATTTATTAGGAGATTGAATCGGTCGCATGCGTGAAGATTTATTAGTTCTTGAAGTTGAGAACATTAAGGATTCACTTTCACTTTACTTTTCTCGGTAATATCGTTAAAATATGGTATGAAGAACTTTATGGTACTTCTTAATCATGTCTGACCTTACCTAAATCATTCGGCACCCTAATGTTTTTGACAAAAACAATTTGAAGATCTTGTGGAACAAAGCTAGTCTTGCCAATTCGGATCCAATTATGTCCATTACATTGTCTCATCAGGCTGGTAATGGGCCCTTGATGGATGAGTTGCACCGAGCTGTGCCATTAACAAGTGCTCTGGGCCCAAGTAGAAGGTCCAGTTGCAACCCAGAACTTCAAGTTGAGCCCAGAAAACAGAAGAATGATCTTCCTAAAGTTCGGGTACGCAACACATTAAAATGTTATAATGGTAATGGGACGGTTGGTCAAAGTGAAAAGAGATTCGGATATCTTCGTTGACCAATTCAATATTGAGTAATCATTAGCAGCAAACTTCTTCTACTCATTGGAGCTGAGGTTTGTCACAGTGATTCTGAAGCATTCATAAGAGAAGCTCGACAAACAGTAATCGGACATCCACTAAACCGACTAATAAAGACTGAAGTTGGATGATCAAGCATGAATATCCGTGTTAATTCCATAAGGTCGGCTTTCTTGCCCAACATTATTCCAATCCCAAGCATGCCTTTGGCAAAATATTCTCAAAGTTTGGAACTCGGTGGACCAAACTATACTATGCCTCTCCTAGATAATTAAAATTAAACAAAGATAACATTTACAAAAAAAGAAAAGAAAAGAAGAGTGAAGTTTACTAGCTGGCCAGTGTAGCTTGTCTCCAACTCTCCCTTGATCTTGGACTCGGCTTAGCTCCGTAACAGCTCTACACTGCAACTGTGAACCATGCTCTTCAAGGCCAAAAACGCTGCAGAATGTGAGATCACCATCGACATTGTTTCATGTTCATTCATTTCTCTTAACGAACCGGCCCTGCAAAAGCACATTATCGAAAAGAGGTAAAGATCAAAAGCTTTGGTCCTGAATGTTCGAAATGATGTTCACAGCTGCAGAATATTGTGGTTGAAAGGAGGTGAGCTTTCTAAAACTAATCATTTTCTGCATCCAGGATGATGTCGACTAGTCTAAATAGTTCAACTTGCCAAGGAGTTTGTGTCTGTGTTATCTAGCAGAACCAAAAACTTCATCTTGAAGGCCGGTAAGCTATTATCTTGACAAGGTACATTGACAGCTTAAGAATATGTCACAGAATGGCAAAGTACCTTAAGGCGGGGGCGCTTCTCGGCATTGACCTTCCGCACCTCATACCTGATTCGCTTAGAGAAGAGCCTGTTTTGCCTCTTCTCCTTGTATCTCAATACACTTGCTTCTCTTTGCTCTGTCTTCCAACCCTGGTCTTTGTCTTTGCTCTTCTCATCTTGTTCCACATCAGGCACTCTCCACACGTTCTCCGCGCTTCCCTGTATGTCGATTAAACCCTGCCCAACGAGGCAGATACATTAGTGCAAATTACTAAGACAGTGACTGCTGGCCGATCATTTAAAAGGCGGCGCTTACAGGAAGTTGCAAGTCCGGAACAATCTGAGCCAAGGAGAGGCAATGATCCCCCTGAGGATCCTCCCCTGGTGGGAAGCAGAACGGGGGCTTATCAGACCAAGCATCCAAGATGTCCTGATACTTGTCGAGCTTCAACCCGACGAGCTGCTGCACCTTGGCCCATGCATCAACATCATTACCATTGTTATCCTCCTCAGTGATGCTGCTTCGGCTAGTCCCGGTCACGCAGTTGCTAGACGCATCCTCGTCGTCCTGATCCCGCTGCTCCCTCTTCAGAGCCCCTGCTTCCACCACCTCATTGTAGCTCACCCACCTCTCCTCTACACTTGTTTCCCTCTCTTTGCACCTAATCGCACTCCTCAACAGCCCATCGTTGCCGCACCTACCCTTGTAATCTCGTATCCCGTAACTGTCCATGCAATAGAAACCATGTATCAGCTCACTCCAAACTAGCTCGTTATTTATTGGACCGACTAATGACATCATAATCAAGTGGGGAAATTTTATATATTATGAAAAGTGAGCCAAAGTTCAGATCATACAGTTAACTACTGAATCTTAGCTCGATATTTATCGGACCGACTAATTTAAGTCCGAGTCAGCCATAACCACCAAATTCAGGTAGTTCACTGCCGTATTCACAATGCAATTGGCATCAGAATTAATTGGTCAACATTTATCGATTATGAGACCTCGCAATAAACAAAAAGCAACTAACTAACAACTAAATCTTAGGTTAAAAAAGTACCTTTAAAGTAATAAACTTTAATTTCCTTCAGGAAGGAGTCAACGTTTTAACAATTAAATTATTGGTGGGGTCTAGTTAGTTATAACTCACACCTTTATATCATAAATTATTATTACAATTGAATCCAAACCCACAAATCGTAATTTAATAATCGATTAATTAAAGTTTAAATAAACTTGCCTGTAGACGCAACTGAGAGAAGGGGAAAGTGGGTCCCGGTCATCGGAGGTGGAGGAGTCTAGGAGGCCGTCGAGGGCGGTGGACGTACCGTCGGTGGCCGTCTCGAACAGCAACGCCACGTGGTGCTGCTCTTCCGCAACATGCAACTGCTGATCCGTACAATTATTATTACCACCCTTGTCCGGACGATCTTCACCCAGAAGCAGTGGGTCCCGCTTCTTCTTCTTCTTCTTGTTCTTACACGCGCGCGGTGGCATCCACGCGATGAGAGGCGGCTCAACCGCTTCTTCCTCCTCCTCCTCCTTGGTCTCTTGGTGAACGGAAAGCTCCAGCTTTAAGGAAAGATACTTGGGCTTCTTCCTGGTTTTTGGCCGTCGACGTGGCCTCGTCGGAACCAAGAGCTCCGGTGGTGGTTTTCTTGTCACCGTCCTCTTCGGCCTTTGCCTTGTCGGGCTATTGTTCTTCGTGCTACACATGGTAATACACTGCTATGAAAGAGTTGATTCGAGTGATAAGAGACTTATGTCGGGTTTCGAAACCCAAGTCAAAGGAGAGTGCAATTCCGGAGTAGCGATGGAGTGATGAGGGAAGAGGGAGAGGAGGGAAAATGGAGTGGGGGAAAGGGAGGACAAATGTGTAATTTCACATTTGTACGAAGGAAGGAATGATAGTGATGGGTATTGCATTATCGACACGTGGAGGGTCAGGATTGGGAGGTTATATGGATTGTTTTGTTATCTTGGATTTCGTTTTGCTGATATGGCTTCCCAATTCCCATCACATTTTTATTTGCTGCTTTAGAATTTAGATCACGTAACTTTGTAAATTAACTAGTATATTTATAGATTAATTAATAGAAATATTGTTTTAACTCAGATAAAATATTTTTTCAGTTTAATTAAGACATAGCAACTTTGAATACTTGGAAGCTTATCGTATGTTTAACAATTAACATTGTAACTTTTTTGATAGAACAATTAACATTGTAACTTTTTTGATAGAACAATTAACACAGCAAGAATTGTTGTCATCATCCAGTAATTTATTAACTTCTTCAATAATTAACGTACAAGTTGACATGAAAATGAAATCTAACTAAACATTGTTAGAATCTTATATATTCATACCAATAATATTTAAATCTTTTCTGGGGGAGTTTTACAAAAACAGTGATGGTTATTTACTTTTTCTCGGAGGTTCCGTGAGTTGTATTTAGAACCGTTCTCATTTACTCAATGTAGAAATTTTTAATAGTCTCGATATAATATGATATAAATTCATAATGAAAAAATTCCACTAGTAGAGTAGCGTCTGTTCCGGAGCAACAACAAATTAAATAGAGTCAAAATAAACTGACAAATACTACAACCGATGTTAAAGGCTCTTAAAAATTTTATGACCATGTAAAACAACTAGTAATAAATTGATCAATCTAAAAAAATTGTATTAATTTCTCAGAATGTAACTGTATCACAATTTATTAAAGAATTAATTTTATCATTCTTATAATTCAATGCAACCATAATTTAAAATAATAAAAAAATTATAGTGGCAAGAATTAATCAACCAATGACAATGTATTCTTCAAAATCGATCGCCACTTAATAAGTAGACTCCTACTCTTATAGAAAAACGAAATCTTTTTGCCAGTATGGAGATTTAAGCTCAGTACATTCGATATCCATTTATTAAAACATTTTCCTCTAAAATATAAAGTTTAGGCCAGCCCAATTTTTTTATATTAAAATATCATAATCTACCAATCAATAACATCAAGAGGAGAGGCCCATGCAATGATAAATGTACAGATACTATAGGCGTGGCCAATCCGGTGCCTTTCACTTGTTCAATGCAAAAGTCTCGTGAAAAGTGTTTACTTTTCTTGACTTGCCACTGCCCTTTTCTTGTTTTTACTGCTCGGGACAGCTTGGCTTTTATTGGGTAATAACATTCAGACTTCCGACCAGTTAAAATGGGTGAGCAAAACTAACTAACGCTTGTCATGTAGAATAGTAACGGATCTTTATCTTTTTTTTTTCAAAAAGTCGAAGTTTCAAATTCCACCTCGAATAGGAAAAATTTTGTTTGGAACAGAAATAAATCCAAAACCGTCTAAAATCTCGAAAGTTCAAACGCAATATACTAAACTTAAAAATAAATAAAAAATGGGTGAGTAAAATTATGGATTGCCCACTTGGTGAGACAAGAGCATTCAGTTGCCACACCATTTGCTTGCACCAATCTGTATCGGTATAAGATGTTCAAATTAACCAGACAATTGGTTCCAACTTTGTTCACCGAACGAGCTTTTAATGTCGTGGCCGGAAATATTTGTTGTTCTTTACTTATTTTCAGCATGAAAAATGGTTCGTATTCAATTAGAGAAATGTTTATCAGGTTCAATATGTAGTCACTAATTTCTATTTTTGTTGAAGTTATTTATTCTATTGACATATATTGTATATAAATATTTCTTAAATCGACGTTCGATCAGATTTGTCAAGTGCGCCGGGGTCCACTTCGAACCATGTTTGGCGATCAATGATTTTGTGACCATCACCGACAAAACTGATAAGCAACTAGAATATCAATAATATTATATCACAGTTAATCAGTTCTCACCAGGGTACTTAAAAAACCCCGAATTGGATCTGACTTCTTGGTCAATCGGTCTGACCGAACCAACCATTGGTCGGACCATAATTTTTTTACCAGATTTTTTTTCCTTCCTATTTTAATGTAATTTTTTGAATTATATATTTGTATATAGGTAAATATAAATTAATAATAATTTTAAAATATTAAACATACCAAATTTCTATCTTAACCATTCGGTCGAACCGAATTTTCTAGGCAAATTGTTTGGTTCGACCGGATTTTGCCTGATCGGATCGGACACCATTTTTTATCCCCAAAATGACCCGAACTTCTGTCCAATTTACAGTCCGACCAATCAGACCATCGGTCATACCACATGTTTTAAAACCTTGGTTCTCACTACTATATTTATATATTACATTTAATTTTTGTAATTTATTTCGATCAAACACGATCATTTGTTTCGTGAAATTTTGAGTCATTAATTTTGTTTAAGAAAATATTGAATTTTATACAATCGCATTTATTAAGTGACAATGTAGAATCCAATAAAAATATGGCTTCCAAGTATATCTAACTATATACATAAACGATCCGGTCTTAACATAAGAAACTATAATCCGAAATGATTATTGAAGGGGAGCGGGAAGTTAGTTGCCCATCCCGAGGACGGAATGCATATAATAATTTGGGAAAAGTCCTCCTAGGACCCTTGTGGTTTGACCCGTTCCTAGATAGGTCCCTGAGGTTTAAAACGGCGATAACTGGTCCCCGTGCTTTCAATTTTCACATCTGAGTCCCTCCGATTTGGTTCGATTCGAAAATCCAAAGTTCAATCTTGCAATTCCGGTGACAAAAACGCCGATTGTCGACTTCAGGTGACTCACCAAAGTGTCTCCGACATGTAGATACCAGTTTCACATGTTTTCGTCATCTAAATTGCGAGATTGAATTTTGGATTTTCGAATTGAACCAGATCGGGGGGACTCAGATGTGAAAATTGAAAGCACGAGGACCGGTTATCACCGTTTTAAACCTCAGGGACCTATTTGAGAACGGGTCAAACCACAAGGACCCTAGGAGAACTTTTTCCTTACATGAAAAGGTAGACGGAGGGACAGTCTTAATGACCCCACCTCTAGTCTGGGCTCTATCATTCAATACATATTATAGAGAGAGGGGGCGATGCACCGCAGATTTTTTTTTAAATAGTATTATTGTTAAAAAACTTACAAAAATAATTAAAAAAAATTAATCATGAAATTGGTATCTACGTTAGACACCAGTATTTTTTTCCATGACTCATTTTTCATGACTTGAATTGAATAACGAAAAAATTATCGGTGACTAACAAACCACACAAAAAAATCATGTGTTAGTTACTCACAATTTTGTTACTTGTCCTTTTTGAAAAATTTACACAAAAATGCGTAAGTTGGAAAAAATGTTGGTGTATAAGCATTGTAAAATTTTTTGAAGAGTTATATTTTGGTACTTGATTGTCCAATCAATTTTTTTTCAAATGCTCATACTTTTGAGATTTTGGTGCTTTTTTTTAGATAAATATTTTGGTACTCGGATGTTTGATTAAATAATTTATTATATTTGTAAAGTTCTTGACATATCTAAGAACATCCAAAATTGGTTAAACAATTTGTTTAATGTGCAGATCAATTCAACACTGGAGTATTCTCTCCTTTAATCAATCAATTAATTTAATTTATAGATCATTTCACTACTAAGAGCAACTTAGTCTTAAACTATTTAATTTCTTTAATTTATGAGTAACTTAGAACCTAAAGCCATCACAATGGGACAAAAAAATAGGGTACATTTGATTTTTTAGGAAACATTAAAAAATTTATGAAAACTAAGTCACGAAAAAAAATCAGTGAGTAACCAAAACATGAGGCTTCTTTGTGATTTGGTAACGAATATTTTTTCAGAGACTTGGTAGGTACATGTTATTTTTCGGTGACTTGTAGTGGTGTTCAACATGATTACCAATCTTGCAATTAAAGAAAATTCAGTACTATTTTTTATATTTTTCATAAACAAAAAAAAAAAGCACCGCAGGTGGCTCCCTGGTCAATCTTCATGCAACGCCCATTTCTTTTTGTGAAGTTGGTATTCAAAATATGCGTACATTTTTTTTAAAATAATATTTTCTAAATTGATATTTTTTTAAAATTAATTAAAAATCTTCGTCTTGAGTTGAGAACATAAAATTTAGTGGTAAATTTTAGTTTCAATTTTCTTATAAAGTGAAATTTTATAATAAATACATATATTTTTACATACTTTACAAATTCAAAAAATAATTTTAAGACACTATTTTATGTTGAATTTTCTTGTTTTATAAATTTTACGTAATTATTTATCTTATCGATAGCATTAAAATACTTATTATAATTATTATCTTGTTATAAGAAAGTATCTCTATATATCATAACATTTGAATTAAACGTTCATCTGCATATGATTGTCAAGAGTTTTAAATTTATTTATGAAAATTCAATATCTAAGTCTCACGAATTTAAAAAAATGCCATAAAATAGGATAAGATATAGCCAATTCATAAAAATCAAATATTGTAAAACTTTATTATATAAAATGCTTCGTAGAATAATATGTTATACATTTATTAAAATTAAAACAATAATTTTTTAAATGACTCTTTGGGCACTTGTAAGTTAGAACAAAGACACTTTTTTAAGCGAGCTGACCGGGCTCTGGAAAATATTGCATTTTGTTCGTTGGCAATCAATAAAGATTCTTATGTTACAAAAGGTTTTAAAATGTGATAAAGATCCTTAGTAAAAAAGGGGTTTAAAAAGAAAAAAAAAAAGGGGGCATTCCGAGAATTGAACTCGGGACCTCTCGCACCCTAAGCGAGAATCATACCACTAGACCAAATGCCCTTCCCTTCTGCTGCCTATCTATATTAACATTGTATTATTTAATGCTAAACATTTTGAAAACAGTAAATCCCGGATGCAATCATGTACATTAATTATCAATAATTCACAAAAAGTCATGATTGGGTACATAATATTCTACGACATCTTTACAATCTGTCCTTTTCTGCATGTACCTGCGATGCACCATGCTCACAAAAAATAAACATTTTATTATTCGATTGAAGAGAGAATTATAATCTTTTTATTCAGCATAAAATCTCAAAATATGAAAATTATGAGTAAGTAATTCTCTAAGTTAGTATGTTTGTCATGTCAATATTGTGTATATGTGCGAACTTGAAGAATGTAAAAAAAAAAAACCAAGATGCGTTCAATTGACTTTGACATAAAATTGAATCTGAATCTAAATAATGCTTATAATGGCTCTCGTTCCATTTTTGTCATAGGCTCACTATTATCATATGGGTTCACTCTAATATTTTGTTAGACCAGGATGGCGTTGGATTTTCTTTGAGGTTATTTTCTGAATAAATGATTGCGTTAAAGTTCACCATTTATACCAAAAACTCAAACAAATCCAAAAATTGGGCACACCAATAACAAATGAAAATTAAATATTTACTCCCACGTATAATTTTTTTTTTCATGCATGCACGTAACGTTTTACAACAAAAGGCAATCGTACGTCCTTAGAGAAAGCCATCGGCTTAGAACAAGAAGATGGATCCGGCAACCGCGGCGACACCGAAGGCGGCGGAGAATGTAGCGGTGGCTGCGCTGCTGGTGTGGTCGGCATCGGCGGAGGGGGCGGGTGCGTCAGCAGCGGGACCATCAGCGGCGACGGGGCCTTCAGTGGCGGGTGCAGGTGGGGAGGAGACGGGGCTGCTACCCTCTGGTGCAGGTGTGGTGACTGGAGAGGCGGCGCTGCCGGAGCTGGTCGGTGCGGAGGCGGATGATGATGGGCCCTCGGCTGCGGGTGACTTGGGGGCGGCGGCGGGAGCCTTGGCCGGAGTGGAGGAGGACGCCTTGGGGGATGCTGCAACCGATCCGGATGAGGATTTCGGGGATGCGGCGGGTGCATCGGCGGCGAATGCGCCGGCGACGGCGACGAAGATGAGTGCAAGAACAAGGACTTGGCGTGCCATTATTATTCTTCTTTTTTTTAAAAACAAAAAGCTAATGTGAAAGATTCTATAGACGTTATTTAATTATTTCTTGTGCAGTGTTCTTCTACGGAGAAACACTGCAATAGCTATAGAATGCGATGGAGACAATGGAAGGAGGAGAAGGGACTTTTATAAGTGGAAATTGAGGAGAGAGGTTTTAAGACAACGTGAGGATAGGAAAAGAGGAGAGGTGGAAAATGGAGTAGAGAGGTTTTAGAACCAGACACGTGTTTGTGTGTTTTTAGGAGGTGAGGTTATGTTGATTACAAATATGTGCTAATTTTAGGGTTCATGTTTCTTTGCTAAGTTTAAGGACATTCATTTGGCTTAAAGAAATTTTCGCCAAGAAAATTGCGGAGGCGTTGTTTGGTTGTAGATTAGAATGATTCTCTCTCATTTAAACTTTAGTAATCGGAAAAGTTTACGACAGTCGTCTTTCCGCCGTCTCCTTCCATTACTATACCAAGTTTAGAATGATATATGGAGTCCCTTGCTAGGGTTTGAGTCTCCGCAGGAGGAATAGTCCCCAACTAGGGTTATGTCGAAAAATTTCACCAAAAATTCAGGAAAAATAGGAAAATTCTTCGTAGACTGAGTACACCAAGTTTAGAATGATATATCCAATTACTATGTTGTTATACCATATGACAACGAAACATTTTGAAGTATAAAGTTATCGTTTCGATAAAATCCTAACAATTAATTTTTTTTTTGATAATTGGGTTAAATTATATAAATAACCAAATATTTATACTAAGTATTGAAGCTTACTCCCAAGGACAAAAGAAAACCGGAAGAGGGAGAAGACCATTTTACGCGGGAAGAATTCAAAGTTGCTATGGGCAATTTGAAAAAGAACGGGCCCCTTATTTCTTCTCTTATTTTATGTTTTTGGGCCAAGAAAGTTAAAAGAGCCCATGAAGATAAAAGGCCCGAACAGGAAGATTATGGAAGAGAAGAAGAAATAGGAGGGAAACGACCCGAGGTTGATACGCCGCCTTTGGAAAGATTCCCTCATCATTGGCTGGCACGAGATCCCAGATGGATACGCTAACATCGTCCGTACACGTCAGCTTGTTCTAGGACCTTCCTAATTAGGGAATTTTATTTTCTTTTCTTTTATACTTATCCGCATAGGTGGAGGGAATAATTCCCTGCTTTTCTTGTTAGATATAAAAGGTTAGGTTGTAAATACATTTTTTACTACTGAAAATACCAGCTTTGGATCTGAAACTCAGCTCGTTTACATTTTCCAAAGTTTATCTTTCTTTTCATGGTATCAGAGCAAGCTTGCTCTTAAGACCTCTGCGTTTTTTTCTAGCTCGTGATCATGGGGGAGAATGCAGCTCGTGTTGTAGCGACGGTCTCTGTTCCAGTGACAGAGGAACCTCTGCTTCGCATTCCTGGAGATGAGTTCTCCAATCCCTTTTACGTTCATTCTGGAGAAAGTCCGAGCGAAGTGTTGGTGACACCTCTCTTGAATGAGAGGAACTATCATTCGTGGGTTTGCGCCATGAGCCAGTTGTTGGAGTCGAAGAACAAGCTCGTGTTTGTAGATCGCACCATTCCAGTGCCAGCAAGGACAGACCCTCTATTTCCATCATGGAAACGGTGCAACACCTTGGTTATACATTGGTTGCTTCGATCCATAGAGCCGAGCTCGGAGAGAGTCTCCTATGGTACGACTCTGCAGCTGAAATGTGGGAACATCTGCAAGATCATTTTGGAAATGCAGATCTGGTGAAGATTGCAGCTCTAAAGAAGCAAATTTTCAACTTCTCGCAAGGTATACTCTCTGTCAGCGAGTATTTCTCGAAGTATAAGTCATTGTGGGATCAGATTTTACAATTTCGACCCATACCTATATGCAAATGTGTGCCTGATGCACGTGATCCATGTGCTGCAACCTTGCTCACTGCAGAGCATTTGGACCAAGATTACATCATTGGTTTTTTAACTGGTTTGAATGACAATTTTGAGCACATTAAGACACAGATTCTGATGCTGGAGCCACTTCCAACTATGAGTCGGGTCATGTACTTAGTCACACAACAGGAGAGGCAAGTTCCTGATGTACCTGTTGCTGCAAGATCTATCGATGGACCTGCTGTTTTTGCAGCTGGATCTTATGGGAAGAAATATGGAGCGAAGAAAGCAATATGCACTCATTGTCACAGGGAAGGGCACACTGCTGACAAATGTTTTCGACTTCATGGTTTTCCTCCAGGTTACAAGACAAAAGCTAAGTTCAACCCGATTGCAGCTGTGACTCCTATGGACGCGCCTAATGACTATAAGGGTCAGTATGGGTTCAGTAATGAGCAGTTGCAGGGATTGATGGCCATGATGAAACAAACCCTCTCTCAGGGAGCTTCAAGCAGCAAGACATCAATGGAGATGGGTACAACTGCACCCACTAATCAGAGTCATCAGGTTGCACAGTTGATCGAAAGCACAAACATCGCTGCTACAGGTATCTTTGCTGTCAATAATCTGCAGGATTTAAACAAGTTGAATCTGAACTTCAATAGGTGGATATTGGATTCTGGAGCTTCAATGCATGTTTCTTGTAGTCGAAATTATTTTCTTCAGTGCAGACCAGTCACTGATGTCTTCATTACTTTGCCTACTGGAGTCAAAGTAGCAGCTTCACATGTTGGATCAGTTCAAGTCACTCCTGAATTGATTTTATTTAATGTTTTACTGGTGCCAGATTTCACCTTTAATCTGATCTCGATATCATAATTGACAGACGACCAACCTATCTCACTTACCTTCTTGTCGAATGCTTGTGAATTACAGGACCTTGTTACACAGAGGAGGATTAGAACTGCTGAGAGACGGAATGGATTGTATCATCTGCAGATCACCCAGACCTCAACAACACTAATCACAGCTATCACTACACTTGATTATATCCCGCACGAACTGAATATGTGGCATTGTAGGCTAGGTCATATGTCTAGTGCCAAACTACTTGCTTTGAAAAGATTTTGTCCTGACATTATTCCTACTTTGAAGACACCATATGACAGCTGTCAATATGCTAAGTTTAAGCGCCTTCCTTTTCCTTCCAGTGTTAGCATTGCAATCCATTGTTTTGATTTACTTCATGTTGACGTTTGGGGACCATACTCCATCCCATCTTATGATGGATTCAACTTCTTTCTAACCATAGTGGATGATCACTCAAAGTTAACCTGGGTGTATCTACTGTGACATAAGTCTGATGTTAAGACTTGCATCGAGAATTTTTCTCACATGGTTGAGAATTAATTTCAGGTCAAGATCAAAAGGATCAGGTCAGATCAGGGAACTGAGTTCCTCTTACACTCCTTCTTTGCCTCTAAAGGCATTATACATGAGACAACATGCCCTTACACACCACAAGAATGGTCGAGTTGAGCGTAAGCATCAACACATCCTGAATGTGGCTCGATCAATTAGATTTCAGGCCTATCTCCCAGTCAAGTTTTGGAGTTCATGCATTTTATATGCAGTTCATTTGATCAATTTGAGTCCATCATCAAGTCTCAATGGTCAAACACCACATGAGGTTCTTTATAAGAAACCTCCATTGTTGTCTCATCTGCGAATTCTTGGCTGTTTGTGTTATGCAGCTATCTTGCCTCGATTAAAGAAATTTGATCCTCGATCATGCAAATACGTCTTCTTAGGTTATGTCGATGGCATTAAAGGGTATAAGTTGTATGATCTTGAGTCTCATAGTACTTTTGTGTCTAAGGATGTTATGTTTTATGAAAAAATTTCCCCTTTCAAAATATGTTGCCTGCTGCAGACCAGAATCACACACATCCTCCAAATATATCTGACCATCATACATTTCTTGGTGTGCTCAATGAACATCAGATGCCTAATGGTGATCCTTCTCACTGTTTTGATGAAGCTACTTCCAGAATGTCACCTTTTCCTGTTGATCTTCATCAACAGATGCCTAGCAATCAAACCCCATGTTGCTTTGATGAGCCTACTCCTAGAATTTCTCCACTTCCTGAGACACTTTCTCAGATGCCTAGCAAAGAAACACCCCTTTGCTTTGATGAGCCGCATACCAATCAATCTATACAAAGGTCAACTAGGTTGCGACAAGCACCTATATACCTCAAGGATTATGACACTCTCTCAGTACTCTCTCAGCATGTCCAATCCAATCATTCAGTGCAACAGGTTCTTTAATCAGGTAAATCCCTGTATCCAGTATCAACAGTTATGACAACTGACTTCTTTGGTCCTTCGCACAAGAACTTTGTTCTTTCTCTCGATAGCACACGAGAACCTGTTAGTTTTGTCGAAGCTGTTAAGATGCCGTGCTGGAAGGAGGCCATGAAGAATGAATTGGATGCTTTGTACCAAAATAGCACATGGGAAATCACAGATCTTCCTCCTGATAAGAAACCAATTGGCTGTCGATGGGTTTACAAAGTCAAGAGGCATTCTAATGGTACAATTGAAAGATTCAAAGCCCGTTTAGTGGCGAAAGGATAAACACAAGCTTTGGGAGTTGATTATCTTGAGACTTTTTCTCCAGTGGTTAAACTGACCTCTGTGAAATTGGTTCTGGCTTTAGCTGCAGCTCAAAACTGGTTCTTGGAATAACTAGATGTTAATAACGCATTTCTTCATGGTGATTTGCATGAAGAAGTATATATGGAGCTTCCTCCAGGAATTGTCTGTCCAGATAACAAGGTTTGCAAGTTGAACAAATCGTTGTATGGGCTTAAACAAGCCAGCAGACAATGGTTTCAGAAGCTCACGTCTCTCCTACTTGGTTTTGGTTTCACACAAGCAAAGTCAGATCATTCCATGTTCCTTTTCAAGAATGGTTCTTCTCTGACTTGCTTGCTTGTTTATGTCGATGACATAATCTTAGTAGGAAATGATTTGAATCAGATTAACAAGACAAAGAGCTTCCTACATGATCAACTAAGAATCAAGGATTTGGGTCATTTGAAGTTCTTCCTTGGTATTGAAGTTGCAAGAACAGAGGCTGGGATCCATCTGTGTCAACGTAAATACGCAATCGACATCTTGACAGAGGCAGGCTTTCAAAACTCCAAGTCGATGCGAACTCCAATAATCAATAATCTCCAGTTATCTGATGATCCTCGTGAATTTCATTCTCCTCCAGTTGATGATCCAACCCTTTACCGCTAATTGATTGGTAATCTGCTTTACTTAACTCATACAAGGCCTGACCTATGCTATGCCGTTCATCAATTAAGTCAGTTCTTGACAAATCCATTGGTAGAACACAATAAAGCCATGCACCGTGTTCTTCGATATATCAAAGGGCATCCATGACTAGGCTTGTTTTTCTCTGCAGACTCCACAATTAAGCTCTCTGGTTTTTGCGATGCAAGTTGGAGTCGTTGCATTGATTCTCGGCGATTAACTACAGGGTATTGTGTATTTCTTTGGAATTCTCTTATATGCTGGAAATCAAAGAAACAACCCACGGTCTCCAGAAGCTCATCAGAGGCAGAATATAGAGCGATGGCTTCCTTGAGTTGTGAAATACAATGGTTGGCCTACTTGCTTGATGATTTAGGTGTCTCACATTCTCTACCAGTGGTTGCCTTTTGTGATAACAAATCAGCTATACACATAGCTGAAAATCCTGTATTTTATGAGTGGACGAAGCATATCGAGATTGATTGCCATCTCGTGCGGGAAAAGATCACTTTAGGGTTGATCAAGCTCTTCCATGTACCTGCTTTGCTGCAGCTTGCAGATATCTTGACGAAACCATTGGCCCCTGCTACCTTTTATGCTTTTCTTCTCAAGCTTGGACTGCTCAATCCCTCGAGTCCAGCTTGCGGGGAGATATTGAAGCTTACTCCCAAGGATAAAAGAAAACCGGAAGAGGGAGAAGACCATTTTACGCGGGAAGAATTCAAAGTTGCTATGAGCAATTTGAAAAAGAACGGGCCCCTTATTTCTTCTCTTGTTTTATGTTTTTGGGCCAAGAAAGTTAAAAGAGCCCATGAAGATAAAAGGCCCGAACATGAAGATTATGGAAGAGAAGAAGAAATAGGAGGGGAACGACCCGAGGTTGATACGCCGCCTTTGGAAAGATTCCCTCATCATTGGCTGGCACGAGATCCCAGATGGATACGCTGACATCGTCCGTACACGTCAGCTTGTTCTAGGACCTTCCTAATTAGGGAATTTTTTTATATTTTTTTTATACTTATCCGCATAGGTGGAGGGAATAATTCTCTGCTTTTCTTGTTAGATATAAAAGGTTAGGTTGTAAATACATTTTTTACTACTGAAAATACCAGCTTTGGATCTGGAACTCAGCTCGTTTACATTTTCCAAAGTTTATCTTTCTTTTCACTAAGTAGTACAAAAAATATATGTTACTTAAATTTAAAAATTTAACGGAGTGACCATATTTCCACACGCGGTCAAATATGTTAATATCAAAATGCAGAGCAATCATCAATGCAATGCATAGAATTACAAACCCCATTCCTTAAAAACAGAAAAAAAATTTAGAAAAAGAATAACATTCAAAATTTTAAAAAATCAAAAATTTTAAATTTAATAAAATAAACTTAAAATTTATCAAAAAAATCTTAGTGCGTAATTTTGATGTAAAAATTTAACTTTTGATTTAAAAAATAAATGCATACTAATTAATGTGATTAACTTAGTTGTTGGGTCTGGACTGGAGAGGCCCGCTTTAAAGATGCAGCCCATTGGATCTTCCAACAAGTTGGGGAAAGGAAAATTCAACAAAGCCAGCCACAGAGAGAGAGAGAGAGAGAGAGAGAGAGAGAGAGAGAGAGAGAGAGAGACCCAACCATAGACTTTGGCTTCGAATGGCGGACTCTGGCGGCAGCACTCAAGAAGAATGCGAAGACATGATCCGTAGAAGTCTTCGAAGTCGGTGACTTTCTCTAATTATTCTCTCTCTCTCTCTCTCTCTCTCTCTCTCTCTCTCATTGAAAGTATCTCCAAAGTGTTACTTTGGTCTTCCTGTTTCAATCTCCACGTGAGGGGTTTGTTTGTAGGGTTTGAGGATTTGGCTCTATGTTTGTGTCTTTACTTTGAAGCTCTTCCAATGAAGCTCTTGTTTTGGTCAATTTTAGCTCATAATTCATTGCACAAGGGAATAGGATTATCTCAAAATATTACATTTTTATTGAAAATATTAGTTTGGTCCTCATTTTCCATCTCCACTTGAAGCGTTTAGTGTGTTTTAGAATTTGGGTCTATATTGTTACTTTTAAGTTGCAAAGTTTGAATCTTTACTCGGAAGATATTCCAATCATTTTTCTAGCTCACAATTCATGGTCCCAGGACATTGGGTCTGAATTGTTGCCTATAAGTTCTGAAGTTTGTATCTTTTTCATTAGAGGATTATCTCAGATATTACATATTATATAGGAAGTATCTATACAAATATTTGTTTGATCTACATTTCCATCTTCACTTGAAGGGTTTATTGGGTTTTAGAAATTGGGTCTACATTAGTTCTTATGTGTCAGAAAGTTTGTATCTTTACTTGGAAGCTCTTTCAATGAAAATCTTGGTGTGTCAATTTTTAGCTCTCAGTTCATGGAAGCTTGAAATCTGACCCTTGGAGGGCAAAGGATTGTTTATAATAGCTACAGTTTGTGATCTTTACTTGGTTAATTGCTTTGAGGGTTTTGCTGATTAGTGATTAATCTTCCTTGTTTTGGACTATAAAGCTCCAATGGTGAAGTTTCTAAGGGAGCAAATGGCGAAAGCAGGATGTGGGGTCGGGGACAATTTCTTCAAGGCCATCAAATGTGATGAGAAAGTTAGTGGGGGGTACGTTACTGGTGAAGGGGTAAATTCTCTGTCTCTGTTACTTCTGAATTTATCTCTTGGTTCGATTTGTTCTTTTCTACGCTTCTGATTTGTGTTCCCAGTTGACACCTTTGTGAGGAAATTGGTCCTTCACTTGCCGAGTAGCAAGGGATGACTTTAGTGATGGAGATAAAAGATTGGTCATACATTTGATAGTTATCTATGGTTTTATTGTTAATTGTCTGTAGTATTAGATTATTATCATGAGTTTTATTTTAAGTAGAATTCGGCTCGAGACTTTATCATGTGTCCGAGTATTCTTGGAATCAACGGATCCAAGATTTCTGTCCACTAGCTTCCACCGCATCATGTAGTATCCCATGTCTCAAAACTTGTTGAGTTCATTTTTGCTTCTGATCTTGGTCTTGCCTGTTCATTTGTATACCGGGCAACTTATTTAACAGTAAGTATCCATTTGCCTGTAATGGATTGTGATGCACATATGACGTTGAGTCCTAATATCTTGTCCTTTAATTTTTTCTAGATAGCCGTGTGCAGCAATGCCATGAACTACCAAGATGATGTTAACCAAGTCGTGATACATGAGCTTATTCATGCATATGACGAATGTCGTGCTGCAAACCTAGACTGGAGTAATTGTGCCCATCATGCCTGTAGCGAGGTTTGCTCTTATTACTTTTACGACACCCAACGCTATATGAAGTTTTCTGTGTATCTTCTTTTCTGATTCTTAATATCCTGTTTCGTCTATTATTTGTATGTAACAGATTCGTGCTGGCCACCTGAGCGGCGACTGTCATTACAAAAGAGAATTGCTTCGAGGCTATATGAAAATGAGAGGCCACGAACAAGTAGGTGCTAACAGTCCTTTAAAGAGCTAATTATCACATTCTTGTTCCTTTTGACCCTTACTTTGTAACTTTTTGCATGCCAGTGGGTACTGCCATTAAGATGGATATGTCTGAATCTCAGATGCATAATTGATGCTAGTTTGATTGTTGAATTCTTGATAGATGATACAAGTGGAAGGCATTTGTGGCTTGGTGATGGAAGTTTCTTGGACTTTTTGTTATACTAACCAGCGGGATGTAAAATTTCTAAAAATCGTAAATATGTTGGGTGATATTACTAAAATCTCATGGAGTATTTCCAAGTTGATGGATCTACATGTTCCCTTTATTTCAGCGGGATCTGAATTCCAGTTTAGAGCTATACTTGGTGCTCTCACAAGTGTATCTAGAGTATATTAGAGAAAACATCAGTCTACTATCTTGTTCTTTTGTTATTCGATCGAAGTCTTTAATTGGCCACACCTTTATTAATTACATTCTTATGCAAGAAAGGATAAACATCAATGTAGAGCTCTCGTACATCGTTTTTTGCAATGTTCCATTGCTTCATCTTATAGCTTTTGAATACGTGGCATGAAAATTTCATCTTTGATTCTAACTTTAATGCTCTTAATTTTGAAGGAATGTGTGAGAAGAAGGGTTATGAAATCAATGAGTGGAAACCCATACTGCTCGGAAGCTGCATCCCGGGATGCCATGGAAGCTGTCTGGGATGTTTGCTACAACGATACACAGCCGTTCGATCGCGCTCCCTGAGTGTTATGGCCTTTTTACGACGAAGACATTGAATTTTCGAGGGCATTGCTCTTGTTGACCTTGATATCCATTTTTCCCCCCAACAACAACTACAGTTCGTTACACTTTTCACATCTTACAACTGATTATTATTGATTTCTTTCAGGCAGAGAAGCATATGTTGTATCTTATTGCTTGTTTAGCTCTTATTGCAAGGAATTCTGATTGGAGACATATTGATACATTGCCATGCCTAAGATATAAAAAGTCAAATTCTTCTTCCCTATTGTACGTCTGTTTTTAAATAATTATTTCAATAAAATGCTAATTCTGTTCCACTTGATCTCCCTCCCCATGTTCTGGTTTAGTTCTTATGCTTTTCTGGTTCATTTTATGGATGGATATATAGAGTGCAAAAAGTCACAACGGTGCTCTTAATATGAGAATTCTGTCGTTTTAAAATATGTTCTTTTGAAATTATTGATAAATAATATTGAAGAAAGAAACGAGTTTATGGAGAGACGGACCATGCAAGAGGATGAATTTGCCTCTTCATCTTTGGTCGTTTTTGCTTCGCTGGACAATGATTGAACCCTTAAATTCTGTTTGGATGCTCGTCTCCGGAAACTTCAACCGAATTATCTAGTGCTAAAATTATTATTACTTGATATTTGGACACTCATCCAAAATATCTTATCAATATTTTTTTCGATCGTAATTGAGATATTTAACCAACTGTAATTACAAGACAAATACCTAATCTTAACCCAACCACATGGAAAAAAGTACCTCAAGTTCAAGTTGGTGACTGTCCGAATAGGGCGATCTCCCCGAAGAGGGACCTCCCCTAAACCTCGTCCTGAATAATCACTATTTTGTATTTTTCTAATTTACATTAGAAATGTAGTATGATCAATAAGAGATTCAAATTTTTCTTATAAGTAACATGCGATTAAATCACGCAACGGGTGTTCAATTTGGTTAGGTATATGTAAAACGCACCGAAATTATAATATACAAGATAAAATGGTTTGTCCGATTATGATAAAATATTTTTATCGAATTGTCTAGAAATAAATGAGTTAAATAAAATAGTTTGTTCCGTTACTATAAGATGTTATATCCAATTATAATAAAATAATTTTACAGGATTACGATAAAAAAAAAGACTGAATAAATAGTTCGTCTAATAATAATTAAATAGTTATTTCAAACGAAATATTAATTAGGATACTGTCGAAAACACCCAGGTGTAACATAAAACAGACAGGAGAAGAAGAGGTGTTTGGATGTTAGAACGTGGAAGGAAGGCAACAAGTTAGGCAACATAGAATCCAACGGAACGTGTCTTGGCTTTCTCCGCCTGCCTCTATGCTTTGCTATTGTATGCGCTTCCTCTCCCTCTCTCTCATATATCACTGCCATTCTTCTCTTCCTCCTCCTCCTCCATTGCCACCTTTTCCACTTCCAACCCTTTCTATCTTCTCTTCTCCTTCTTCTTCTTCACTCTTCTGTTGCCTCCACAATGGCTCCTGCTGCCAACCCAGAAGCCATGAACAGTGGAGAGGAGGAGGGGACCACCAATAATGTGGTGGTGGAGAAATCTAGAGTGACTGTGGTTGGGAGTGGCAATTGGGGCAGTGTAGCTGCCAAGCTCATTGCTTCCAACACCCTCAAGTTCCCTTCTTTCCATGGTAATAATAATCACTCGCTCACTCTCCCCCACAAGTTGCTTCCCTTTTTTTTTGTGTGTAGGAATTTACTTGGAAGCTATGAACTTGCATGAGGGTTGTAGCCAAGTTTTTGTTTTTCCTTTAAGATTGGTTACATGAAGTCTGTAGGTGGTGCAATTTCAATTGGTGAAGGGTTGTTATAGCTTAACCAGATGTGTCCGAGTTTGAGCCCTGGATCACAGCTGTGTTATAACTCGGACAGGAGAGCTTTGCCAGAAATGAGCCAGAAATGAGCCTGGTTAGTTGGTTGTCCGGATGTAGGATGTTGGGTGGTTTTGAACGAAACAAGGGACGTGCAATTTTGCTGAGCTAGCTGCTTGTGGCATGTGTATTAGTTATGTGACTGGTTTACGATGCTTAGTTTCTAGTGGTTGATTCTCATTGAATGATTCCAGTTAAATTGAAATTGTGTTATGTTTAAGTGAGATTGACTGGGATTGATTAGAGATTTGGACAAAGAAGTGAGTTTTCTTTCTGTAGTTTGTGGATTCTCTATCTGATTGCTGAAGTTCATGAGATTTTTGGATGAAAGGATATGGATGTGAGATTGGCCTTCTTTGTTTCAGATGAAGTAAGGATGTGGGTATTTGAGGAGACATTGCCGAGTGGAGAGAAGCTAACTGAAGTCATTAATCGAAACAATGTGCGAGTTCAAGCAACTTAACTTTTCCTTGTTCAATCATGTCATTGCCATATCGAAAATGGTCTAAATTCAATGTTTTCTTGAGTAGGAAAATGTTAAGTACCTTCCTGGTATCAAGCTCGGCAAGAATGTGGTCGCAGTCCCTGACATAGAAAATGCTGGTAAATTTTTCTTACCTTGAGAGTTGAGAATGTCTTTAGCGTGTAGTCCACTAGATGTGGCATAACTTCGTTGCTTCAATGATACAGTGCGGGATGCAGACATGCTGGTATTTGTAACACCACATCAGTTCATGGAGGGCATATGTAAGAGGCTTGTCGGGAAGATAAAGCCAGGCGTGGAGGCTATTTCACTCATTAAAGGAATGGAGGTCAAGAAGGAGGGACCATGCATGATCTCCACTCTAATCTCTCAGGAGCTAGGGGTTAATTGTTGTGTGTTAATGGGGGCCAACATTGCAAATGAAGTAATTGTCTTTAGCTTTCCGAAACTTTTGGCATGATCATTTTCTTTTGTAGTCTATAATCTTAGTATTACATAATGCAGATTGCAGTCGAGAAGTTCAGTGAGGCAACAGTTGGGTACAGAGAAAATAAACAGATGGCTGAGAGTTGGGTCAAGTTGTTCAGCACTTCCTATTTCATGGTGACAGCTGTGAGTACGATAATCCCGGGAAACTGTAGCGTATGCACTATCACTGGGCGCTGTTTATAACCAAGTTGTCTCTCTCGCCTGCTGTTTTTTTCCGGACAGGTCCAAGATGTTGAGGGAGTCGAACTTTGTGGGACCTTGAAGAATGTGGTGGCTTTAGCTGCAGGTTTGGACTCGTACATTTTCTTATGATATAAATAAAGTTCCTTCCAGCATAAAATAAATACGGCTTATCTTGGCCTTATGATACAGGTTTCGTGGATGGATTGGAAATGGGGAACAATACCAAGGTACATGTAGTTCCAGTAAGCTGAGAAGTTCTTACATCTTTTCAGTTTCTTGTAGTTAATTTCTTGTATGAATTTGCAGGCTGCGATAATGAGAATCGGTTTACGGGAGATGAGAGCCTTGTCCAAGCTATTGTTTTCATCTGTCAGGGACAGCACCTTCTTCGAGAGCTGTGGCGTTGCTGATCTGATCACAACTTGCTGTAAGAAAACACAGACTAGTCACTAATAAAACGTACTCTATATCGACATGACGGTCATATTAGCAGTCTGAAATATCTGCAGTGGGAGGGAGAAACCGGAGAGTTGCCGAGGCATTTGCAAAGAATGGTGGAAAAAGGTAAGATTTCGGTGTTGAAGTTGCAGACAATAGAGGTTTTATTTCCGTTCTTCGATTTTGGCAGGTCGTTTGATGACCTTGAGGCAGAGATGCTGCAGGGTCAAAAGCTGCAGGTAACGGCTCAAACGAGATCGCCTATTGATATATACTCACAACAGGACAGTCAAGATCATTGAAGCGAAGAAATTTTCTTCTGATGTTCTTCTATCCTCCTGTTTCTAGGGTGTCTCTACAGCGAGAGAGGTATACGAAGTCTTGAGCCACCGCGGCTGGCTAGAACTGTTTCCCCTTTTTGCAACAGTGCACGAGATTGCCACCGGTCGTCTTCCACCGACTGCCATTGTTGAATACAGCGAGCATAAGCCCAACTTCTCCCTAGTAGAAAGCTCGGAGCGATACTTCTGACTCCTCTTACACACACAACTCAACACGGCTAAAGCATTTCGGACAGCAAACAACACCCATTTCATCTAGCACAACAATTTCTATTGCAGCATCTTAGTCAAGCTTCTTGGGGCCGGAAGCTGAAGTTGGCCGATGTCATCAGCTTCCACGAACTTACCGTCTCGCGTCTTAAAACTTCTGCTGTGTATTAGACAGCAACAGAAGTGTTTCTACATTTATGTTTGGTTAACTATATACTACTGATGGTCTTGGCATGAATATATATATACATGTCATGGAGAATTCCCCTCATGGGATTTTATAGATTTACACAATAAAGTTAAATGGCCAGTTTGTACCTGTGGATGGAGATGCTCCAAGAGTCGAGATATTATTGAAAAAGTCGTTCTCAGAATAGAAGTAACAATGCTCGATTCTTGAATACCAAAAATTCACTAGAAAAAAATTTGGCCTCACAACAAACAAACCCTCCTTTTCTTTTATGATTGCAGCAGTTAGGACCACAGCAAGACAACTTTCAGCAGCAAGAAAACCATGTATTAAATACAGCAAAACAAATGGATACCCCAAAGAAACCATACTCATCCATGAACTTTACAATTGATATCAATTATCTCACCCTGCTCGTATTCTATCCAACCTGTCAACACTCTTCCTCGCCCTATCCAATTGGTGCTCTATGTTCTTCCTGGACTTCTCGTGGCAATCGACACTCCTTCGGGACCGTTCCATTTGATCGAAAGTCATCCTCATTTTCTCTAGCTTCTCCGCATGATTCGACTGATTCTTCAATCTCTCTAGCTTCTCAGCAAGCTTATCAGCATTGATGGACTGACTCTTCAGTTTCTCCAGCTTGTCAGCATGGTTTGGTTGATTCTTTGGTTTCTCGGACCTGTCGACGCTATGCCTCGGTTTCTCCCTCCTGTCGGTACTCTTCCGTGAGGCCTCGAACACGTCCGTGCTTTTTCTGGATGGCTCGAATTGGTCTGTGCTTTTCCTGGAACTGTATCTTTGAGAAGGAGATTTCTCAACAGTTGATATGAATTTCTTTAGATGCCGGATACACTCAGGATACTGCTCTAAATCACAGTGGTTCCCTCCTTTCACCCAAAGCGGTTCGTACTTCTCTTTGCATAGTTCCCAAAGTTGCTTACCATGGGAGCAATCAACAACATCATCAGCAGTTCCCTGCATAGATAGGCAAGAAAAATTTAACATCTGCAGATTAACACAAACAAACTGCTCTAGATATTCCGAGAACAACTGTCAAGAATACTTACATGGATGATAAGAACGGGACAATTAACTAGAGAGATCTTGTCTATGTTCTGCAAAGTGGAGGAGGAAACAAAGAACATCGACTCAGTTGATGTGATGAGTCAGAGAAGCAGGGTAGATGGAATTGCTAATCACTGAGTGGATTGTACCTTATAAATGTCGAACCAATACGTACGCTTCACAGGGTACATGACTCTCAACCCCGAGAGAATCGGACTATGAAGAACAACAGCACGTAGCTGAGGCAGCCGGGAAGCTAGATCTACAGTCGGGCCACTTCCTACAGATTGTCCATAAAGTATGATGTCTTCCTGCTTGGTGCCATAGCTTTCTTCCAGGCACTTGTATACAGCTTCGATATCGGCATATGTGTTCTGCTCACTTGGCTGCAATACAGATAGTATATTCAAACACACTTGTATCTTGATTCTATTTGTTATCCACCACCAAGTAAATCATCGAAATGCCACCATACCTTTCCAGATGAATGCCCGTACCCAGAATAGTCATACCTACAAATAGTCAACAAATTGGGTCAATTCAGCACGCAAACGAGTGAAAAAGAGATGATAACCGAAATGGCCGCACAAATGAGTTGATATCCGAAGCAGTTATACCAGCAAGAAAAGTTACTACTTAACATTAGCAGAACCGACGAATCAAGATCCTATGATTTTCATCACTTCTAATTCCAGCACTTCACTGCTCTAATGAAACACCTGAACGAATTTATCGGCATCCGATCTCACCAACTTCAATTTCTCAGCTGATCGAGCTCCAACGTCTAAAACTCGATACATCACAACAGCCACCTTAGAAACACACCTGATCCAGGCAAAACCTACCACCAAACCATCAGAACAACTAACACACTCCCTCTCTCACCCAGTCAAGATCAAAGGAACACACAATTGACCTACAAGAGTTGATCCAACGGACAAAAGACTTCGAGTCCATTAAAAAATATATCGAGTGCGAAGCCTTGAAGAACCGAGCTGCCTCATTATAAGGGACTCTGGATCATAGACCAAAAAAAAGAGACAAACCCAATTTCAAAGTCACAAGCTTGCTTCTTCTTAAAGGAACAAACTTTAGAGTTAAAACTTACCCAAAGAGGTTAACTCTGAGGTGGATACTAAGCTCGATGAAGAGCTCGTACATCTGGCCGAGATCGGCGGCGTTTCCATGGGAGTAAAGCAGAGTGGAGGTCGCCATTGGGTGCCTCACGTACATGGCAACGATCTCGGTCCCTCTCCGAGTCGGAAGCTTCATTATCTCCACGTTCTCTCGGTGCGGGAACGGCGCCAGCAGGATTAGGCCCGTGCCCTCGTCGTTGACCAGCTTGTAGGTTGGTGGGTTCGGCGGGAAAAACGCGAACTTGGCCGCCATTGATGACGTCACCCCTCCCATCCTCTGTTTTTCCTTTTCTTATCCACCTCCCCTGTTTCTATACTCTTGTCTTTTTCTCCTCTGTTTTCCTCTGTTTCAGTGTGGGGTTGAAGCTGTAGAGAATTGGGAAATGGGTTTCGTTTATAGCTTCTTCCAGATGATGGAAGCAATCTTCTGGTTTGTTTTAGCCATTTTTTTTCTTCCTAGTTCTCTGTTTTCTTCTACTTTGGTTCTCTCTTCACTCTGTTTCTACTTACTTCAGTACCCTTCTCTCTCTCTCTCTCTCTCTCTCTCTCTCTCTCTCTCTCTCTCTCTCTCTCTCTCTGTGGTGTGTTTGTTAATGGGATAGAGAGTAGTAGAGATAGTGGTTTGTTAATAATTAAAGGAGGTGTGTTTAAAATGATGGGAGGGAGTTGTGTGCCAGCTGAAAAAGGAGAGGCAGCTGAAGATGGCTTGTTTTCTTACTTTTGTGCCCTTGCCAGAGAGGTGAGAGAGCAACTTTTACTAAATTATATCAAATTCTAATTTGAATTAATCGATAGTTTATTCGGTATCACGTAGTATAAAAAAGTTAACTTAGACCAAGAAATAATGCTTGGAATTTTTTTAATCAATCATCAAATTCAAAAGGAGGTTTGAAGCATTAAGCAATAGTGAGAATATAATAAAATATAGAGCAATCACAGGTGGACAATGGTGGAAAAAAAAAAAGAAAAGTAAAACATAAAGAAGAAACAACTAATTTGTATAAAGTGGCATTTAGTAAATATTGAAAGTCGTGTCAGTAACTGTTTTAGGATCTCAAAGCTCCGAAAAGTTGTGAGTACTCAGGTAAACAATATTTTTATACTCGAATGTATTATATATATATATATATATATATATATATATATATATATTATGAGCAAGCAATGTTATATTTGTTTTCAGATGAGGAGAGTGGGGAAAATTGACGTGAAAAAAGAATGTCTTCCATCCCAATGTTTTATGTATATTAATACTAACGATCGATGAATTACGAATGTCATGTACGTGGATCCCCAAAAAGGAGCCCTCCAAGGAGGGATCAAAGGAATGAGAATATCACGACTCTTCCACAAATACTAATCTTTCTCCGAATAAAAGTTTGAGAATGGTAAAATTGATGATAAAACTTTTTTCAACGCTTATATATTTTTTAAGATTCATACTTGAAATTTTTTGGCTGAATTTGAACCAAGTCATTATAACTGATTTAAGAAATTATTGATATTTGTAAGTATGAACTTAAAAAAACACCTATTTTGAAGAAATACAAGTAGTCTCCTCTTGGCTGCTTCCAGTAGACTAAAAGCAACAATTATTGGTGTTCAAGAATAACCACCCTAGTCAAACCTAATCATGTGAGGTCTAAAAAGAAGTCCCTCTCCCTCCCTCTTTACCATCAAATGCATAATTTTACAGGCTAATGGACAGAAGCTGAGCCAATCCAGGAAATCAGGACAAACTAGGCATTGTCGGGAGAAATTGACTAGCGTTTAAGTGCATTTCCACATTAAATATATTCCAATTGTTGACAGGATAACTGAATGTCTGTCACAAAGTTGCAGGGGTCCATACATGAAACTAAAGACCACAAAGAGAACGAAAGTAGTGGGTCTCACTCTCCTTAACTTCATATTCATTTTCTTTAGGTTCCTCAACTTCATATTCTTGTCCCTTAATATAATTGACAAGATGGTTGATGCAACTTGTCGCCTTCCTAATAGGAATATTACTAAAAATGCTCTGGACGGTTCTGAATTGTGGACTTTCTACATCAACATTATCATCAAATACAGAATAGCAACCATGAAGAAGAAATACTGATCCTAACTCTGTTTCCATCAGAAATATATTCATTCTCCGCTTAAGAGTTCATGTCCGGAGACATAAGAGATGGGTACAAGTTGTATCTGCTGTTATTTGAGTCGATATGAAAGATGAACCAAGGAAAAGCCAGGGTGCAGCTGACAATGAGCGATCCAATTGTCCGAGTTTAAGGAACCTTAAGGGACTCCTCAGCAAGTACACAAGAGAATCTGCAAGGAGAAGAATCATGTCTATCGGGAAGCCGGATGCCCCCAGATCAATGAATCATTCCAAACATCTATGCTCATGATGGCGATACCATACGAGCTGGCAAATGCTGTGACCACAAACGAAACAGATAGATATCCACCGAGGAACTCTGTCACACATAATTGAAGGTGATAATATGCGACTAGCTAGATGGACTAACCAAATGAGACGCCAAAGTTGGCTCCATTTTATTAGTGTCAAGCACTTGCTGGGTTATTAGAACTCAGCCTCTCACCACTCCCTTCTAAGTCATTTGCCCCGAGAAAATGAGTAGACAACACGAGAAATATCAGTTTGGCATATAACAGAGGCACGTGGGAAGTTCTCCAATCTACTCTTCAGAGAATTTTGTCCTGCTAACCAGCCAACTTTGTTTTTCGTACCTAAATAGCTTAATATTTGACGAGACTTAAAAAATGCAAGAAAAACACTTGCATGCACAAACGCAGACTAGAGTTCGAATGAGACCCTGTGACGATTTTCATGCATCATCTAGGCTTGCAGAGCTTGGAAACTGAGCAAGCACCAAAAATTCCATTCCCCGTCTTAAACTACATCTAAGCATGCATAACCTATGACCCAGTGAACATCATACATTTGCTACGCTATAATCAAACAGCCACCAAGCTCTCCGGGACACAGAGAGTTATTTAGGGAAAAACGGGTCCCTAAAAAGACACATAACTTTGGGGATAATTCAACAACTTACTACCAAAAATAGATATCTAACCATTACCAACAAACGCAGACAGTCCCCTCTCATCCGATCGCAACAAAGTTATTCAAACTACAAGGGTCAAGAGCCATGATCCTCAATCTCAACACTAAACTTCCCCTCATATCTGATAGCTTATAACTTCACAAATTTGGTTCACAACCCACATAATCAATCCAAAGATCACTGCCATCAACATGAACTTCAAAAAGAGTCCTAACAAAGGAACTAATTCGAGCCGAACCAAATAGCAACAAATCCAACTCTCACCCAAATTCAGAAAGCTTTCAGGTCTGCCTCCCAATCCGCTTCCTAAGCTTCTTCAACTTGTGCTTGTTCATCTTCTTCTTCCTCTTCTTCTTCACGCTGTCCGCCCACATCCCAGACCCATCTCCTTCCTCCTCCTCGCCCTCATCCCGGGTCGAACCGGTCGGAATCATCGGGTACCCATATGAAAAAAACGGGAGCAAATCACACGGGCGCAACTGGGTGAATCCAAAGTCTTCAGCTTTAACCGAATCACGGCCCGAACCCTCGTCCCGCGTCGACCCGGTTGGCAATAAGGGGTACCCAAATGGAGGAGACGGGAGGAAACCCCACGGGGGCAACTGGGTCGATCCAAAGTCGTCGGCTTTGGCCGAGTTGGGACCCGAATTCGGACAAGGAGCAACGGTTTCGCTAGGGTTAGGGCAAAAAGGCGGAGTCTTTGGGTTGTGGAGGGAAGCGAGGATCCTGGCGGCTGACGTGGCAGGTGGTGGGGCCCTCTGGAGGAGCTTTTGAAGGGTTGAGGATAGTGCCATTGTGATGTGCTTGCTCTTCCTGAGATTTCCCTCCCCTTTCTGGTGTTTTAGGGGTTTTAGATTGCGGATGGGAGGGATTGTAACGACTGGTCGTCTATGACAGGCGAATTGACGGCTGTTTTTTTTTTGGGGAATTCAGGATCAAGCCTCGATATATAATCACTGAAATAAAACACAGTTTAAATTTAGATAAATTTTCTATATGCAGCTCAGCCTCCTCCTAACAAAAAATTTCTTCAGTTATTATTGTGATAACTACTAACTACTCTTTCTTACAAATTCATGTTTCTGAGGTTACGATCACTAGTTTATATAATACAAAATCTCTCCTTCGGATGCAACTTTTGTATTCCGAAACTAAAAGACTGTTTGTTATAAGAAATTATCAATTTTGAAATAAAATTAGTTATTGACTTTTTAATAGTTGTCTTAACATTATCAAATCATTGCTAGAATATCAATGATTTTGTGCTTTGTAGAGTTTTGAGTTTCTCCAAGAATTATGCCAAGTCTCCACAATTGAAAAAATAAACGAACTGAGGACATCAAATCCTCTTCCATGTCCATATTTACGTCAACAAAGTGCTGTGAAATTCCTAGGCTGACAAAGCTCTAAAAAGTGGAAATATTAAATCTGAAATGGTAAATTAAACAAAGGGAGAGTTCTAAGCTATTCCAGGCCTAGTGGCAATGACTAATGAGGTGGAGCTGCAGCTTAGCTCACTTGGGTTTCCGAGGCCTACCTTGGAGACGACTCTTTTGTCATCTATCAGCTCCTTCTTGTTGTTCTGGTGCTAGCAGCCTTTCGGAAAGCTTCCGTTTCCGACCGCATTTCGGTAATGGAGATGCCACTGCTGCCTCATTAGCAGCTGCTCTGGCTCTAGTAATCCTGCCTTCAGATTCTCGACTTAAAGCTAACGCTATCTTTCTGGTTGAAGCTGTGGCAACGGCCAAGGGTTTGGATTTTAGCGGCTTTACTTTAGAGAGATCCAATGACAGACCTTGCATCTGTTTCGCCCCACGCTTGGAAGGTAGACTCAAATTGACAAGTTTATCTGCAGAATGTACTAACTTCTGCTGCCTTCCTCGGGGCTGTTTTGCGTACTCTGGCGTTGGTTCTTTTCCAGATACGACCTGATGCACTTTTTCACTTGGCTGTTGTGGATCATCCTGCTGACCGTCTTTCTTATGCACGGATAATAATTCTTCTGAGTCTTCACCTACCCATGCATGATAGATAAGAAAATTTTAATAATGATTTGCAATTAGTAGTCGGCCCTATTTACCCAAGCACTGTTCTATATGAAATAGAGGACAAGGACATTTTTCTCCTTTGGCAAGTATAAAGGAGCTGTGTCACAGATGTCAAAGAGAATAATTTACCTGAACAATGTCCAGTTTGAGAGGGAGGAGAATCAGGAGATTGCAGCTCTTTCTGTAGTTGCTGTTGAGGAGATTTCTTCAACCATCGTGAATGTTCTTGGGTTTCATCTTTACTGAATAGATTCCTTTTATCTCCTTCTTGGATTGGAGAATCTGATTTCTTCTCTCTCTTGGACCTCCGACTTGGAAGGAGGACCACATCTACATCACTGGAAATTACCTCAACAGGAGACTGGTCACATCCACCTGACTTAGCTGCACGGGGTCTTAACTGTCTTCTCGGCTGCTTCACTTTTGCAGGCAACCCAGCACTTGAAGCTCTTTCTTCCCCGTTAACTGGTTGAGATGGCTGTCCTCTGCTACCCTCAATGTAAAATTGATCAAATCCACATGATTTTGTTGCACGGGGTCTTAGCATTCTTCTCGGCGGCCTCACTTTTGCTGGCAACCCTGCATTGGAAACTCTTTCTTCTCCATCAACTGGTCGAGACGATCCTACCATTATCAAATCATCCTCATTCAATGTCACATCTGCCTCAAAAGGTTGCTGTACATGCACACCAATAGCAGCACAAGAAACAGATTTCGATGTCTTCTTCATTTGTGCTCCCGAGTCTTCCCTTTGCTTTTGAAGTTCAATCAAGCATGTCTTCATAGTGTCTACAGGATCATCACAAGATGATACTGCACATTTTCTCTCTCTCCCAGGCTGCCAATAATACAGATGTACAATGCTGAATTGAAGTGAGTATATTCTTTCGACTGGCAGTTGATAGCTTTCTTCGCTATGTTAGGAATAAGTATGATATAAACCGCACCAGAATAGATATTAACATTAACGAATAAAACAAAGGGTGAAATTACCTCACATTGACAGTTTCCTTCCTCGCCTTTGAGAGTAATTTGATCGTCAAATGCTTGACACAGATGCTCCAACTCTGTTACTGTTAGTTCACAGTTCTGGTTAACAATTTTATGTTGCTCTAGTTCAGCCATTACCCCAAATCCTGGAGGAGTATCTTCAAATGGAGACTGAAGAAAGGAGTAGATATGAATTAATTTCCTCTCTGACATTGTACAATCTGTTATGCTCAACCCAGTGTACATCAATAGGAATATTCACCTTAACCATTACCTCTGGCTCTTTAACACATGTTTTTTTCTCCATTGCCGATTTCAGCTGGGCTGGGCCTTGTCGCTGCTCCTGCTTGAGATGGTCTCCGTTCTTAGGTACCTCTGGCTGTTGCTTCACGAAATCATAATTAGGCAGCTCCAGAAATTCATAAGGAGAAGTTAACGCGCTGCAAGAATTGAGTGGCCTTTCAGCACAATTCAATGCATGGTCCTTAAAATCCAGATTCACTCGATGGAGCTCAAGATGAAGCTCTTTTAGGTCATAATCTTGCATAGAAGAACTTCCAATGTCAGAATGGAAAATTGCTTTTATCTCAGACTGAAGCCCCATCACTAGTTCTCTTACAATAGGCCGAGAACTGGCAATACTTGATTTCTCCACCAAACTCATATATTGTATATTTTCGCTCAGCTCTTTTCGAAGAGCAATGACCTTTTTCAATGAGTCCACATATGTCTCCTATCAACCGACATTCATCCCATGAGATATCATAAACGGTTTAGTGGGTGAGTGTAAATAGCTTTCCAGTGTAGAAAGAAAAAAAAATGCCAAGGATCATATTTTCACCTTCTTATAATCAAATTTTTGCAGGAGTAGACCAAGGTCCAGATTTTGAGCTGCTTGAGACGAGCTTGATGTCATAATGAAGTCTTTATTTTCCTCTAGCTCATGCATGGAGAGTTCCGCCCTACAAGTTCGGTTGCAAAGAAGAAGAATTTATCAGCTAAAAAGGCTACACTTCACTTAACTTTGAACAACGAATTACATTTCAAATTTGTAACCCAACTAAGATAATCACAGTTATGAAAGTCAGTTAGACCACAACACACAAAAGACTGCTAGAAAAAAGCAAACCTTGCACTGATACCGACTTCTTTTTGCTGCCTCTCTTGCTCTATTGTTAATTGTGATTCTTGCCCTAGTGGTTTATTGCCAATTTGCTGAACCTGAAGACAGCCCTGGAGGTTTGTAGGGCCTACAACCTCGGCCGGTGCTTTTCGTTTTACACTATGGGCTAGCACCTTCACTTCTTCAGTTGTTGTTATATCTTCCTGCATGCTTCCACCATCTATTATCTTACAGTGAGTATTACCTTTGTGATCCTGCTTAACCTTCCTAGACCTTTTGTTCTGTTTCTTCAGTTTAGACGCAACGCCAGTACCCTCAACAGGAAGAACATAGAAGTTGTCAGCGGTGAAAAGGACCTCCTTTCTCCTTACAAGCTTGTCTAACTGTTCAATCAGCTTGCCCGAGTGAATTATTGGCAAAACATCATACTTAGAAGCTATAAACTGCGAAATCGCTTCCTTGGATGACCCATTCCCCTCATTTAACTCTACAAGTGCCTCCTGTATCAGCTATTAGAGGAAAAACCAACAGCAAACTCAGAATCAAGGCCTGAAATCCGAAAGCATGGAAGAAAGGAAAAATCCAAGAGTAGAGATCGTACAACAGAATACACCGGGTGATCAGGAGTATGATCTATCGCAGCCAACCGTTGCTTGATGAGATCAGCATGTTTTAATTTATCCGGGTCTACCCCCACCACACTTCTAATCACTTCATCCAAGTCAATCTTCATTGCCTGCACATTCAAAGTCCCATCCCGTCTCATGAGTACGAACCACACAACCGATCAAATCCAACCAACTCGCACGATTCAGCAGGCATCACATCTGTAAAGCACGAAACAAGTAAAACAGATGAACCCAACTCCAATTCATGAGCAAGCCACCATATGTGGTCCTATCGGCTCAAACCTGAATTAACCGACCCGTACGTAACAAGATACCAGATCTTTCGGAGAAAAAAAAAACATACATTCATCGAAGTTAACATATTTTGCCTTGTTTCCAAAAAAAGTTTACATCTTTCACTCGGACAGCAACCAACCAAGAAGTAAACAACAACAAAAAAAGCTCAATTGTCGGAAAATCGGGAACTGACGTTTCTGGTTAACAATGCAAGCCAATGGAGGGCTAAAAAACAGCTAGCATTGGACCAAGAAAATTAGGAGAAAAAACCCAAAAAAAAAAAATACAGTTCGAGGCGATGAATGAGCAATCACGATATCGAGAATTGGGGATTAGGGTTTAGAATTTGGAGGAGAAGGGATGAACTCACCCGCTAAACGGCGTCGTTACACTCGCGACGAGGGTGAGAAGGAGAATTCGATTGCCTTCTTCTCTGTTTCTCTCTCTTCTCTTGCATGGGGTTTTGGGAAGCCCAAGTAAGGAACGGTTGAGGGGTTTTGTAAATTTACAATTTACTACGTTGTGTGGATTCCTTTCTTTCTTTTGGTCACTACACCCTTAGGACTTATCATTTTTGCTCCTTCGCGGTTGTGTAATGACAATTATGGAAGTGAGATCTATAGATCATATTCATATTCATCCAGATTACATATAAATATTATATTTATCACAAATGCCAATATTTTATATGACATTGTTAATACAAAAGACAATATCATTCATTTTCAACTAAAAATAGAGGTAAATCTGAACGTTTTTTTAAAATAATTTAAATTGACATGTTAAAACTATTTTGTGAGTTGTTTGGAAATCCAAAGCATAGTTCTTAAAAGCGACCCGGAGGTCGACCCGGATTTGGGTCCGACCGGCTGTCTGGCCGGTCGGATCAGATATTTTTTTCTTATTTTAGTATAATTTCTTGAAATATATATAAATATATAGGTAAATAAGTATTGTAGAGTAAAAAAATTATATATATGCACAAATTTCCAGCCGAACCGTCCGTTTTTTTGTTGATTTGGCCGGTTAGTCCAGAAATTGACCGGTCGAATTATAGTGTGTTTTTTAAGATAAAAACGACTCAGAATGGGGTCTGAAACACAATCCGACCGGTCGAACCTCCAGTCGGACCATATTTTTTAAAACTATATTCCAAAATAATAGGAATTGGTATCCAATTTCTGACTTTTAAAAGTCGTGAATTTGATTTAGACCATAAAGGACTATGTGGGCCTCGGTCTCAGTCCTTATCTAGCGTAGGGTCTAGATTATACCTTAAAATTTTGGATACTATATACTTCTATCTTACTTAAAATTATTTCGTTCAAACATAAAATTTTAAGATCACAAGTAAATTATCCGAATTACGAACATAGTAAATTTCTAAAATATCATATTTAATTTCACTCAGGATACATCAATTAGATAGGATTTGAAATAATAGTTAATACAATAAATATCTCTGGAAAAAGACATTTCAATAAAATCCCGTCCAAATGCCATCTCAAAGGCAAGGATCGAGGACGACTTATTTCAAAAAACACCACAAAACCAAAACGGCGACGTACCCACGTCCATCGCAACACAAATTATTCAATAGCGCGCATGCATATAGTATATAAGTCGCCGGGAACGGAGGGCTTAAAGAGGAGCCGACCCCGACCCAGCTCCAGCCGGAGCAGCCATCTCCGGCGGAGGGAGAGACTCCTCATGGCAGCACCGGAACGTAGAAAACCGTTCCATCCCACGGTGGCACTCAGGGCACCGCATGTTCACCGGAATCCTCCCAGTCGTCGCCGGAAACTCAAACCGGCAGCAAGGATAACTAAGCGCGTGCAACTTCTTATGATGCTCCTCCAACGAAGTGTCAAACCCTTTAACAGGGATGTTCTCCTTCCAGAGGTCGTACTCCACGAGGGTGGTCAACACGGTGGCCCCGTGGCCGTTGACTATGACGTTGGAGCCCTTGGCAAGTAGGGCCCACGAGCCTTCCTTGTCGTAGCTGAGGAGGCGCTTGATCTCCTGCATCATGAAGTCGCCCTGGTCGTCGGCCCGGCCGAGCTGGATCTTAGAGTAGAGCATGCTCTCGAGGCGCGTCCAGAAGAACCATATCATGGCTAGGTCTTGCCAACAGTGGCTCAGCTTCTCCACCATGATGGTGGCGATCACGCGCCGGACTTTCTCTTTTTTGCTGCTCTTCCCGACGTAGACCATCTCGAGCGGGATACGAGACGCTCCGGCCACTGCCTTGGCGGTGTTGGTGAACTTCCGAGCCCACTCGACGTCGTCGCCTCCGTACAGGAATATGTACTTCCCTTCCTTTATCTGCACGTCATATACAAAAATGCAATTGCAGCAGTTTTGACTTTAATGCGTACGAGATCAACCCGCTCTGATATCATACTATGTTAAAATGTTAGACTCAAACGTAAATTAGTCGAGGCACACGTACCCAGTTGAGAATTGTGGAGTCAATGCCATCAACTAGGAGCTCAAGGCGCCAGGACTCCTCCCTCCAGAGCATCTCCTCTCTGGTGCTGGTGAAAGGGAATGCACTACTTCCCCAAATCCACATCATATGGATGGCATTGGGGGAGACAACCTTGCCTTGCGGGTCAAGCACCACCAAGATAGGCTTGTTCCTGAAGTGCCACACCTCCCTTATGAACCTCACCACCGGCTTCTCGATCAGCAATGGGCTATGCACCGTGTACCACGTCATCGTCGACTGCAGGTTATCGAATTGCTTCTGCATTGGCTCGTCCCAGACGGTCGTAGTCCGGTCAACGATGGGGATCCACACCACCTCGAACTGGCTCTCCATCCTCCCCACGTGGATCCTCGACTCGCTGTAGATCTGTTCGAGGATCGAGAGCTCCTCCTGGGAGATGTCCAGGCCTGAGATCAGCAGCAACACGTTCTTCCTTCTCAGTACCTCAATGCTGACCTGTACACACATATTAATTATTAGACAATGCTGTAATAATCGTGTGTCTCTCTTCGTTCTTTAAGATTACCCTTCTCTTGGTAGATCCATCAACAATTGGAAGGATGTCGTCCTTGGGATATATCAGTCCCTTGAGGATCTTCATATTGTCCAAGTGTGTCATCCCAATCATCTCCACCAGGGTTTGATACCCCTCATTGCTTATTCTCTCATCTGCAAGTTCGAATTAGTTTATGCTCGGGCCGAAGATCGATTAGTCCAAGTGTTCAAGTATACATATATATATTGAATTACCTATGTATTTGTGACAAGATTCGAGCTGCTTGCTTAGGAGTTCATACATGTTGTTGAGCTTGTGAACCAAGCTGGATAGTTCCCATGACTCTGATGTGGATATCGGGCTCCTAATGAATCAAATTTATCGAGGCGATAAGTCACGAGAAGGGTGAGAAACGAGGGGTATAAAAAGAAAAGGAACATACTCAATTCCCATGGCAGTGACGCCCTGTATGTGGCTAGCACAGAGCACAATGCTCCTAACTGTCCAGTAGACAGCAGCTGGGATATGGTCCTTGGCAATGGTAAGAACAGAGGCATCCTGCGAGATGTACTTCGCGGGAAGCTCCCTGATCGAGACTACGCATCTTGTGACATCCATCATGGCCCTGATGAGCTTGTTGATGGCTTCGAACCGGGCGGTGAAAGGGGTCCCCGGCCTCTCGAGGATGGAAGGCAGCTGTCTGAGGATGGCCATTGACTTGGCCAGAGGGTTGGTGGAGTAGATTTGGGCCAACAGCCAGAACTCTCCATAGTTAAGTGCAAAGGCAGCCATGGCTAGCACTAGCTTGGCGTCCCAGGGGTAGCTCGCCAACAAGTTGAAGATTGAAACTGTTGTGGAGTGTGGGTCTGATCCCCCCAGTGCCTTGTACGCTATCTGAAAATTCAAGAAAAAATATAAATGTCTGAACGCTCGTAACAAATAATAACACAATGTACGAGATTTGATCAAAAAACTTGCACCTACGAACCTAAAAATCTTCTCTTATTGATACACGTCAATTGACTATACCAATTTAGAATTTGAGACAAATCGTAACAGCTTAATACAAAAGGGAATATGTAACTTACCTCACAAGCAATTCTGTCAATAACATAGGACAACACTTCAAGAATGGCACTGAAGTTGGCTTGCATGACCTTGTCCTCCATCATCATATGAGCTTGAGTAACCTAGACAAACCAATTTTTATTTAATCATTAAAAAGACCAAAAACTCCCATTATTACAATAAATTAACTATGAAAATTGCTCGATTAATATGTATATACCTTGATTTCCTCTTGATGAGGAGTTGACCGATTGAGAATGTCTTCAACAATGGCGAAGAGAGGCCTAACATCGAACTCCCTCCCGTCGGGTGCATGTGTGGCCGTGATCTGCCTCATCACCACGCCATCGTCCGACATTGTGATCATGCCACGGTCGCTCCTGATCAGCTGCTGGCTGTTCATGAACGGGTTGGCCGCAGCCGGCTGTTGGCTAGCCGCATACGGGTTGTTTGCGGCCGGCTGTTGGCTGGCCGCGTACGGGTTGTTCGCCGCCTGCATTGTGGTCAGTTGCTGGCCGGAAGCGTACGGGTTGTTGGCTGCTGATCCCGTGGGGTTGGCCGCCTGTGGTGGTGGTTGTTGGAATTGCCTCATTGACGACATTGTGACACTGAAAGATAAGATGTGGAAATTTTGGAGGATTTCTGTTTTGCTTGTGTTGCCTTGGTTCGTGAGTAGGTTGAGGTTATTTATAGTGGTTTGATTAGAATATTACGGAATCCACTTCTTTGCTTCCATTGGAGTTCATACGAACCAATAACGTCATAGAGAAGTCCACAACTTTTCCTTTTATCTTGTCTCTGGACTCTGCCTGTGCTCCACCTCGTTCTTTAACTTATCTGTCTAGTCACTTTTTGCCAACGTGATTAGTGTCGAAAACCTTCGTTATTTTTCCACCAAAAAAAAAAAACCTTCGTTATTTGAAGAGATTATTGTTTTAATCCAGTATCCCTATTCCCTGTTAGTTTGCATCTGATAATTGGCTGACTTTTAAACTGAGTTTTTTATATCACATAGACCATAGTATGTGGATACATATATTTGGCCGGACTGACTAATTCACGAACAAATTAGTATGATTTTGAATAATGGCAAAGTTTTCTTGATAAATATGTAACAATGTTGTTTTTTTAAATATATAACAATCCGCCTTGAGTATTTGTGATAGTTACGATGAAAATTCGTTTTTATATAAATAAATTGATTGATGAATAATTGGAATACACAATTTTGATTAGAGACGGTATATACTGATTACTGTAATACTCAAAAGGAAAAGATGTACCAAGCTCCAGATTCCTAAAATCTGGCGCAATTGGATTGGCTTCCTTGCTTGATTCGTTTTCTACTTGGCATAGTTAGTAGCTTGAAGCTTTTTCCTTCTTTATTCAAGGGACAAAGAGAACAAGAAAAAAAGGGTTGGGTTTGGATCTCTTGCGTACTTCTTTTGGTGTCCAATCAAATCTATCGTCAAGGCAACCAAATATGCTCTTCTTACATATGGTTCCCTCGTCTATCCAATTCTGTCCTAGAAAAAGCCACGAGAAAAAGATAAAGTGACATACAATATATCCCGATTCTCGTACTTGTTTCGTGAATATAGACCAAAATTTTTAGATTAGTTGATTTAGTATTCATCGGCATTAGTCCAAAAATTGTTGATATTACATCATATTATCACTCATAGAATATGGAGTGCAACTTGTTGTTACGGATTAGACTCTTAAGTTAGTATTCGATTTTGATATGGACATTATAATTTGTTGAATAGAATATCACATCATAAAGAATAAACAAATTGATCAACTTTATTAGTGTTAATAATATGCTTACCTATTGTCTTAAAGTTATGGATTAAATATATAAATTCTAATAAAATTGATTGTAGAAGTTAAATTAAGAAATGCAAGATACTAAAGTAATCACCAAGAAGGTAATACTTTTTCATGCAAGCTCAAACCGAAGAGATCTTATTGAGAGATTAATAAAGCAAACATCGTACTCCATACATAGGACAAAAGTCGTAATGGAGCCACCTCAAAGGTTGTCTAATTAACATCTGATTATAATTAGATCACAACCAGGTGCTCAACTTTCACTTGGACAAGTTAGACCTTAGGACTCACCAACTAATGTTCCTGTATTAACTACAGCACAGGTACATAATAAAACTTTCTACGATCCGACCACATTATACAGTATACTCCATATAGGGAAATGTATCTTCCTTCTGTTGTCAGAAAGAAATCAGCATAACCGAGTTGACTCACATTTCCAAGCTATGTACTGTATAATATTTTTATCAAAATCATATTTAATATAGAAACTTAAATTCGAAATTTCTGTTAAGCTAAAAAAAAAAGCTGAACTTTCCCATTTCCACATCATGTGAAGTGGGATGACACATGCGACACGCTCTTGAAGATACAGAAGCACCAGAATAGTTTTTTTTTCTTTTCAAAATGCCAAACTTGTTAAATTTATTTGGTTTGATCAATATTCTCTAATAGTTTTATTAAATTTTTTGTATCTAACTTAAAGTTTTATTTGAAAACGTTAATATGTTGGGAGAGTAAAGTAAGAGTATGTGACGTGAGATGCCTTTAACTTATTAAAAAATTATACAGAGTAATTAAGAGTTTCATGAAATAATTAATAATCACGATAAAATTGAGCAACCAAATCTTGCAAACGTACCTAATTGACAAATCAGGAAGATATCAGTGCTATTCCAGAAAAATATCGAGACAGTTAAGGGACCAAACTGCAAAACCGAAGTATATTTCTTCTCTCCCACTCCAGAGCTCCAGTAAATATATATTCACAATTCCGTTTTTAATTAAAAAAAAACCTTAAATCCCGATCGCTAAATCTTTCCACTCCAATCCCAATTTTTCTGTGCCCTAATTCGCGAAGAAGAGGGAAGAGAGAGAGATGTCGTCGACGTTGGAGAAGGAGATGGCGGGGAAGGGTATAGGGTTTAACTTCGATCTGTGCCGAAGGAACGAGATGCTCGTGCAGAAGGGCGCCGCCCCTCCTTCCTACCGGAAAACCGGCACCACCATCGTCGGACTCGTCTTTAAGGTTTCTCCCCCCTCCATTTTCCTTGTCGATTTTGTCGATTTCTGTTCTGTTTATGGTCCGATCGGTTACGGTTAGGGTTAGGGTTTAGTCGGGATTGAACTTGTTGCTCTCTTGGTGTAGAGAGGGAGATGACGGCTCGATGTATTTTGGGTATGATTGGATTTGGTATGTGGTGGGAAAATATTGTGTCTTGATGCTTGATTCGTTACCGCATTCGAGTTATGCTTTGGCTGGAAGTGATTTTCGGGTCATTCTTTCGGGTTCGATGCTCCGATATTGCTTGTTTTGTCTGTGGTTGTGGCGACTGTTTGCAGTCCATTAGTACATTGTTAGAAATACTTGGTAAAAGAAGCTATCTTCTAGAAGGATGTAGCCTAGGAACTATTCTGAGGTGTGTTCCATTCGGCATGACATGAACTTTACTACTGGTGAGGTTGATGGAAGATTATTGTTTGGTTGACACTAGACATCTTTTTTCAGAGTCGAAGCAGATTATCTCGATTACTTACTTAAATGGGAGGTTCTTGTGTAGGACGGTGTAATTCTTGGAGCAGATACCAGGGCAACTGAAGGGCCGATTGTGTGCGATAAGAACTGTGAAAAAATACACTATATGGCGCCAAATATCTACTGCTGTGGAGCTGGAACTGCTGCCGACACGGAGGCAGTGACAGGTGGATTTATATACAGTGTTGTCTACCTGTTCACTTCCTCCTATCCAGAGCTCTGATGTTTAGCGCAGGTTGTGTGCAACTAGTACTGATAATTCTGTGTTGCTTGCATTTGCATAGACATGGTGAGCTCACAGCTGCAGTTACACCGCTACCATACTGGCCGTGAATCAAGGGTCGTTACAGCTTTGACTCTTCTGAAAAGGCATCTTTTTAAGTAAGTATTTTTGGTCTATGCCATATGGTGTGATCAACAATATCTCCATGTTTGCTGCCTTTGTTCTTAAATCTTGTCGCTTTTATCTTCTTAGTTATCAAGGCCACGTGTCTGCAGCCCTTGTGCTTGGTGGAGTTGATTGCACGGGACCTCATCTACACACTGTGAGTTATTTATTTCAATTTAAGAGAATTTTCCCTCCCTCCTAGTATGTTGTTTCGTTCAGAGCTTGTACCCTTATCTGAGTGACAATTTGATCACAATCTTCTGGACTTAATTCCTTGTGTACGTGTGATGTTCATGAACAGATATATCCCCATGGATCAACTGACACTTTACCCTTTGCAACTATGGGCTCTGGCTCGTTGGCTGCAATGTCAGTTTTTGAATCAAAGTACAAGGAGGGTCTGACAGTAAGTCTCTGATCAGTGTGCATATTCATTTGGTTCAACTGACCTATTTTAAAAAATTGGAAAGAGAAAAAAACATCCCTGCTACTCGATTCCCCCATCCCCTGACACATGAAAAAACTAAGGCTTTGGTTCATTTATGCAGAGAGAAGAAGGTATCAAGCTGGTTGCTGAAGCCATCTGCTCTGGAATCTTCAATGACTTGGGAAGTGGTAGCAATGTTGATGTTTGTGTGATAACAAAGGTTTGTTTCTTTCAACGAGCATCATTCAATTTGAGAGACAACATCTGATCTTACTGATGTATGTTATTCCTGAAATATGTGCTATTAAAGGGAGGAAAAGAGTACCTCAGGAACCACATGCTGCCCAACCCCCGTACCTACGTCAGCTCAAAGGGATACTCATTCCCAAAGAAGACAGGTCAGTGAAGTAATTCACCTTGTGGCTTGTGTTGTTGAGTGGAACTTATTCTCCACTTCTTTGTTTCTTCTGTCTCGTTAAATTTGCATATGGTTGCTATACATGTATATGAGAATTCTGCTTCACTTGGTAAACTCAAAAGTTGACTCTCCCGCTGTCTGGATTTTCTGATAGGCCTTCCAATGTACAAAGGTTCCATTATTTTGTTTGGCATCACATGAAGATGTTCTTTTAGCGATGCATTAAAAACCTTTCTACTTTTATCTTAATGCTTGCAGAAGTACTAATGACGAAGATCACTCCTCTGAGGGAGCAGGTGGAAATTATCGAGGCTGATGCGATGGAAGAGTAGCCGATGTACTGGCAGGTGTAATGCTTTGTGGATCATCATTAGTTAATCCGCACTGAACTCTTCCTTGGCCAACGCACACGAAGTTGGAGTTGATAGAATTGATACGGTTTAATCAAGTTTCGAGTTCGAGTTTGAGTCCATTGCTGAATATTAAATGGGATAATTTTTCCCAATTCAAAGATTGTTCTTGGCTTAAATTGAAGTTAGTCATTTTGGTTAATGTCCAGATATGTGGACGGTTAATAAGCTCATTTTGAACTACTTAGTTGGCATTTGCAAAAGAAAGAATTGATATGGGGTACAGTTATTAACAAAATGGACGAAGTAGCAATAATTGCTAAGCATAACCAATTGGAAAGCAAGAACAATTCTAGCAGCTATCCTATCAAAGCCCTAGGAATAGGCCCTTACATGGCATCTATTAATCAGCTGGGCAAATGCAGAATGTAACCTATAAATTGACAACATAAGTAACAATTGCATTCATTAATTTACAATATAAGCAGAATATAACATATTAATTGATGACCTTAATTACGCCTTCAGAATTGAAGGCAGACAGATGTCCCTCACACAAAGGAAGTAACTAGGAAGGGAAAAAGTGAGACGTGCGTCGACGATAAATCCATCACAGGAAGCAAACGACACCGCTGCCCATCATGTTTATACTTCACGTCTCTCTAATTTATTTTCTCCTGCCATGTCAACAATCAAATTAGTACGTGACTATTTAATATAATGAAAATTCACACCATAAAAATACATCTTGTATATTAAAATTTAGTTAAGATAAATTTTCATTAAGCTCAATTAGTGTTTGACTATCAATTGACAATTTGGATTATTTTAATTAGTCAACACAATATTATTTGCATATCATATTAAGATTTAAGACTATAAAATATAAATTGACTCGGAAATGTACTAGTTGAACTATTTTATCTCCAAAATTTCTCATATCAAATTTTTTTTTTCCCACCTGGTTTCATTCTAAAGAAAGAGGAGAAGTAATAGTAGAGTCCTTCCCCTCCCCCAAGCAATATACCGGTAATCCATCCGTACATTTATACCAAAAAAAAAAAAACAAAACCCAAAAACAGAAAAGAGGATAGAAAGAACAGAGAAAACCCAGAAGAGGAAACAAGGATACGAGGAGGAACTGAACCTGTGTCGCCGATGATTATGTACTTGAAGAGGTAATCGTAAGACATGGTGACGATTACGGTCTGGGGGTTTCTCTGGGTCGGTTAAAAATCCTATCTTTAACTTAAAGTTCTCAACTTTACCCCTCTTTTTTTTTGGCGTTGTGTGTGGGTTTGGATTGGGTGGGAGCAGGTGTAGGAAAATCGTGTCTGCTGCTTCAGTTTACAGACAAGAGGTTCCAGCCGGTGCACGATCTCACCATTGGCGTGGAATTTGGGGCCCGCATGGTCACCATCGAGGGACGCCCCATCAAGCTCCAGATTTGGGACACGGTAACTACTTTAACTAGATGTTGTTTTCTTTTGGGTCAAGACAATTTAAGCGGGTTTGGTCTGAAACCTGTGGCTTTAGATGGTACTGAGCTTTGCTTCCGTCCCATTTCCATTTTGGGAATTGACCCACCGGACCCGGGAAACGAGGTAGGATACGTTGTCATCCCGTAAATGTGGTTTGTTTCCCTTGGTGTCGAAAATTCACTTGCTTTTCGAATTGTGTTGTTTTTTCGGTTGGAAAGTCCCTAGCTTGACTTGATTGACCATGTCTTTGTTAGTTTTTGAAGTAGGTTTCCTGGTCTATTTGGTCTGTAGTTTTATTGATGGATGGGAGTTGTTATGGTGGTTTTCAGGCTGGGCAAGAATCGTTCAGGTCCATTACGAGGTCTTACTACAGAGGGGCAGCTGGAGCTCTTCTTGTCTACGACATTACCAGGTTGGTCTTGGTCCCCCTTGAAGAGCTCTTCTTGTTCAAGTTGGTGATTGAGGGAATACGAATTTGTGGCGAGAGGGTTTTGAGTCGATGTAGTATATCAGAGGATGCTTTTGGTTTTTGGTTGCTGAATTTCGGGAATGTTTGTAGGAGAGAAACGTTCAATCACCTAGCGAGCTGGCTAGAGGATGCTCGGCAGCATGCAAACCCCAACATGGCGATCATGCTGGTTGGGAACAAGTGCGACCTCTCTAGTAGAAGGGCTGTCAGCAAAGAAGAAGGCGAACAGTTTGCCAAGGAAAATGGGCTTCTGTTCTTGGAAGCATCAGCACGCACAGCCCAAAATGTCGAGGAGGTTATCTCTAGTTTCCGTTTTATGATTTCTCACATTTTGTGGTTGAGAACTTCTCTCCACTGAAAGTCTTTCTATTGCCCCTTGAAAGAAAGGGCAAAGAACTGATGTTTGGAGTTTCTTACAGGCATTCATAAGGACCGCGGGGAAGATTCTTCAAAATATTCAGGATGGTGTTTTTGACGTATCCAATGAGGTAACAATTTCTTCGCCAGTCCAATGTCATTCATGACGTGTTCCCGTGAACCCAATAGCCTTTGCTTTCCGATGTTTTTCACCTCCCTTTGTATACTTTTCTCCTTGACGAACCTCTTATCGATACGATTGTTTGTGGGTGCAGTCTTCAGGCATCAAGGTCGGGTACGGACGCTCCCAGGGGCCATCAGGTGCTCGGGATGGTACTGTTGCACAGAGCGGAGGGTGCTGCAGTTAACACTAATGCAGATTACAATCTCTAATACTTGAGAACTGATTTCTATCTCTAGCTACTTGCCCCTTCAACATGTTTTCAAGACAAGTCATATGACTTGGCCTGGAACGTGTGGTGTATAGCTCCCACAACTCTTGTTCTTTGGACGGAATTGATTCAATCAAAGATGGTATTTTTAGCTTACGATTTTCCATATATAGCATACTAATTATGGTCGAATTAACTATAATTCTCTGATCTATGGTGATTAATTGGGTGTGATACATAATTAGATTTCATGATACGAATTTAGTTCTTGCCTGCTGGCACGGGGACATTCAAAAGGATACGAAGTGCAAGGACCAACTATCCACAGGAGGGAAGAGTTTGTTCAAGTTTTAAGTAATCAAAAATTCATGTTTCAACAAAATAAAAAGATTATATACTTAGAGATCGCAATTGCAAATTTATACGTAAAATAATTTCTATCATATTTCAGACTCAAAAGGACTCATATATTTCTCCGAAAGAAATATATCTTCTATTAACCATTAATTCACAATTGAAAATTTAGAACATCTCATTCCACTAATTCACTTAGCCTCTACCCTGTTTCACGATCTCTCCGCCCTCTCTTACAACGGTCGTCCTTCTTTAACTTAGTTTTGTGATCGGATCATTTTAAAATCACGAGCTTCATAGTTGCACCATGGATTCTAAGAACCACCAAAAACCTGCATAGGGGGACACAATTAAGCTCTAGAAACGAGTTCGCATTAGGAAAGGTTCAATGGTCGACATTTCATGAGGATTGACTTACCCCAGCCAGAATATCCTTCGAAAGTAGTTGTTTACTTCTGTCTGACTTCTCTGCAACTGGTTTTTTCTGCGGGAACTTACGGATCACCTTCGGAATATGTTCAACCGCTGAACTTTCTGTTGTTGATTCTGATTGGACCTTCTGCTTCTACAAAATCAAAATTAGAGAGGGATCATAACCGAGAAGTTGAGACATCATGCACAAGAGAGAAATCAAAGATGCTGCGGCAAAGAAGAGCTGCAAGGAAACTGGTACCTTCTTCAATCGTTCTTCTATCGAACTCAAAGCACGAGACTTGTCAACCTTAGCAAGATAGAAATCTCGCTCTCTCTTTGCAGCAGAAAGTTCCAACTTCAATCTCTGCTCCCGTACGGCACTTTTGTAAGCTGTCATTGTACCAGCTAGAACTTCAGAGAGGTGCAAGCCGATAAGGACTTCAAGATTTAACATAACATACGAGAGACCCTACCAGTTTCATGGGTGAGATCATCCCACTTGAACTTGCTCAAGTACTTGATGTTCCAAATATCATAATAGAACTGCGACCTCTTCCTCCCACCTAAGTAAAACAAAGAGAACTTAAACAGTCAAACAGAAGACAAAGACATTGATAATCCAACCGGATCAGAAAACTGTGAATAAACAAATGTCATAAATCCCAGCAGATGCAAAAGCTAAAAACGAAGGCTTAATCAGATTTCAAATGAATCCAATCACACCTAATCATCAAAAAAGATGTCAAGAGAAAGATACACCAACCCATTTGTTCACCATTGAGCATATTGGCAACCGCCTTTGCCTCCCGTTTATCAGCAAATTCTACCCACCTGCACCGTCCAAAACATCAGAACACAAACCACCGCATCATTCTTCACTCTCATCTCCGTTCTCTAAGTACACCAAAGGACTGGAGAACAGGGGACAAAGCAAAGATTTTTACCCTTCGGAGAAGCCTTGCCCCCGGAATCCACCCGCTTTTTTGCGGTGCACACGAGCCTCAGGATCTTCACAGTCAAAACACAGCTCGTTTAATCACCTCTCAAACTATCCAACACAACCCAGATAACCAAAAGCAGAGAAAGAGAGCAGCAAGCAACGAAATTCAAAACAATCAATCAAAAAAGGCGGAACCTTCAAGGATCTTCAGTCAGAAACCAAACAACACACACCAGAATGACAAGCACCTTGAATTCACCTCTCAAACTACCCAACAGAAGCCCTACAACAACTATACGACAGGAAACAGCAGCAAGCAACGAAATTCAAACTAAGCTATCGAAAAAGGCAGAACCTTCAAAGGATATTCAGAGTCACAAACCAAACAGCACAAACATCAGAAAGACAGACATCACCTTAATTCACCTCTCAAACTACCCAACACAACCCATAAGACAAAAGCACGACAAGAAACAGAAGCGAGCAACGAAATTCAAGCTAAACAATCGAAAAAGCGGAACCTTCGGGGGCGAGATAGATACGAAGAATGTCGGCATGGCGGGAGAGAATGTGTCGGAGCTTGACGTGATCCATGTGAGGCGGAATCCTGCTCAAGTAACACACCCCTCTCCTCGCCGCCTTCTCCGCTTCCTTCCTCAGCTTCTCCTTGTTCCTCTTTCTCTTCTTCTCCTCTTTGTCCTCTTCCACCTCTTTCGCCTCCTCCTCCTCCTCGTCCACTTCTTCTCTCTCTCCTTCTTCCTCTTCTTCTTCCCTGGTGGTTAAAGGTTCCATCTTTTTGGGTTTCTTAGTCTTTCTGAGCTTCTTCTTCGCTTTCTCGTCTTCGAGGGTAGAACCCATTGCAGGGTTCGATTCTTGGAGCTTACTGTTCCGGTGGATCGTCGGCGGCGCCGGCTAAGAGAGAGAGAGAGAGAGAGGGGGGGAGGGTTGTTCTCTTCTGGGTTCTGGTCCCGCCAGCGAGATGGAAGTAAGCAATAACGTGCTTCTTTGGGCCTCTTGGTTTAATAGAAGCCCAATTTGTTCAAAACCTAATTCCAAACCTAAGATGAGGTTGGATAATTTTGGTTGTAGTCCTAAAATGATTTATTTGATATTGAGATCATCTATTTTTTCAAAAATTATAAAAAACTAAATTTGATATTTTTTTTCATCGCTAACTCAAAATGTTTATTACTATAGAAAAAATTCGTGACGCGCAAGCACTATTTTTTTGGTTCGGAGTAATTTTTGGTTTGAAAGTCATCAGATTCATTGTCGAAAAAAATGGATAACATCGGAATCAAATAAGTCGTTTTAGAACTATATTATTACGTTGCAAAAAGATTATAACGGCGGTATTATAAATTTATAGATTGTAGACAATATTAACAAGTAAAGAGAAAAAAAGTTGAAGAGAACAATGTAACTTTCTCATTAATATCTCAAAAAAAATGTACATCAAATAATAATACATAAATCTATTCATAAACTAAAAGAATAACGAACATAATAATACTCAAGAGATTTCGATAAATTTTCCTTTTCATACTCTTAAGTTTTAACACTTCAGATGATCTCTCTTAGTGACGTTCGGCCACGTAGGATACCATGTCAATTTCGTTGACACGTCGACTGAAATTTTTGTCCACGTGGTCAGGAATTGATGTTGGGCCGAGTTCTATGAGCTAAATAAGCTCAGAGGAGAGAAAATGAATCCTTGGGCCCATAACTGATAAACCCTAATTCCTAGTTCCTTTTCCCTGGTTAAGGGTTTATGAAACCCTAATTCCCAATTGCACCAAACTTTCAATTACCGGAGAACCACCTCGCACCCCAGTTCAATTCCCCACCACCGGTGTAAGGTACTCTCTCTCTCTCTCTCTCTCTCTCTCTCCCAAATTGTTGAATTTAACGCAATTGTGGCTCATAAAGTTGCATTCTTTACCGTCAATTACACATGGGTATTAGAGGAATTGAGCTAAGAACTTCCCCCTTGTGTCTTTCTGGAGGAAGATCAAAATTTACGGATCCCCGAAAGAAAATGCAAGTTGATAGAGAGGATGGCCGGAAGGCGACTCAGTTGCGGCCTCTGTCGTGCTCACGAAGTGTCCTCCACCGCGCCCACGGCTCCGCCAGCTGGTCCCAAGGTCTATTTCCTAACCACTGCTTTTGTTCGTTGCTACTCCTTTGCAACTGCTTTTGTAGAATATTGTAATGGGTCGTTATTTGATTTTTTGGATTAGGGGATACGAAGGTTCTAGCAGCTGTGTATGGGCCTAAAGCCGGGACCAAGAAGAACGAGGATCCTGAGAAGGCTTGCTTTGAAGTTATCTGGAAGCCTCGTACCGGTCAAGCTGGTAAGTCCCCTCTGTTTTTGCGTGCCTCTTCAATTCATTGGTGGCGGTTTTGAAACTGGCATCTTTGGATTGCATAGGTAAAGCTGAGAAGGAGTATGAGATGATTGTGAAGAGGACGCTTCAAAGCATCTGCATTTTAACTATTAACCCCAACACAACCACCTCTGTTATCATTCAGGTATGGAGTGTCTAGTACTCTAGTTCTTGTGGATGCAATTTGCTTGTCCAGCGTAGTTGAATTGGATGAGCATGTTTTATCTTAGAGCCTTGCAATCTCGGGCTTGTCCCTTGACCAGTCTTGTGATGGATTCTTCTTCTTTTTAACAGGTTGTCCAGGATGATGGTGCTGTATCCTTGCTGATTTAAGCACAGATAACAGTTTCCTCCAGCTTGTACTTGCTGCATGAGCAATGTGCTTTGCGTTATGATTCTCTGGTGTAGCTTATTATTCTTTCCCTGTTAGCTAATATGTATTTGGTTTTTGGTTGTCATTCTTTCTGCTGGTTCACTGCCAAGGTTAAATAAATGCTTTCAGAAGCTTTTTTCTGCCAAAGATGTTTTGTTTTACACCTTTTCAAAGGCAGTATGGTTCCTGTATTGATGAAGCAAGCTCCTGTTCTTAGTTGTGCTTCTCATCTCTTGATTTGTTTGCGAGTCCTGCTACCATTTGTCTATTGGGGTTCTCTTGACTGACAAATGCTTCAGCTTCTAGTCTGTGCCATAAATGCTGTATGCGCGGCCCTGGTTGATGCTGGGATTCCTATGAAGTATTTGGCTGGTAATCGAAGCTCAAAGTTGTCTGCTTAGTTCTGTCTGATCATTTTTAACCAATTGTCATGTTGGTTTGTGCAGTTGCGATATGTTGTTGCCTAGCAGATGGCGGAAATATCATTATGGATCCGACAAAGTCAGAAGAACAGGTTTGTGTTACCTCGCACCTGTATATGTTTACTTATGATGCATGCACAATTGACGAGAGTTTTTTAGTCAAACTTCAACAAAAATACGCTAGTGCATCGTCATTGTAGGTATGCTCTATAGTGAGGCTGCTGTCAAGTTTTGGCCTGTCTGCTAGCGTCGGCTGGTCCTTGCATGAGTTGAAAGCTTTGGAACTATCAAAGTTGTTCTTGTAGTTAAGTTCCCTCCGCTGGTCAATTTTTTTGCGCAGAAAATGAAGGCATTCACATACTTGGTGTTCCCAAACTCAATCAAATCCGTCCTACCAGAACAGTTGCCACTTGCAAAAGATGAAGCCAAGGAACATGGTATCCTCACGTCTGTTACTCATGGTGTGATGTCAGGTATATTATATTCCCTTAACTAACTTCTCCCGGGGAGTTGTAAAATTCGGTTGCCTTTTCTTGACTTGGATGTGGCGATCAGTATCCCAAAGGCTCACAGTAAACTTTGCCACTTTTTCCTGAGGTGCTCAAATTGTTGAAGCAAATTAGCTGTTCGGATGTTCGATACAAAATTACCCGTTGAATTGTTGTTTTCTGAATAAGTAATCCATCCTATTGAAGCTGGTAGAATGTACGTTAATTCTTTGTTTTTGAATATAACAGTGGAAGAGTACCTCGGCTGCCTGGAGCGAGGTCGTGCAGCGAGCGCAAAATTGTCGGATTTCCTTAGGAGGAGCTTGCAATCACAACTTCCGAAAGACCTATCCAGGTAGCTCCTAGGAGTGCTCCCCAAAAAAATACAACCCAAAATCAGCTACCGTGTGGTCCCGTGCCTGCATATATAACAGCGGATTCCATAATAGACCGAGGATATCAGAAGCTCAGTTACAGTGGTTCCAGTTGAATCAAGGAACAGGATATCCATCCAGCTGCTACAAGGGCATCCATCTTTGGAGTGCCCTTTCGGTTCACATTTTGTACAACGTAACCTGTGTCAGGTCCAAGGAAATTGAAAATAAATTATGTCCTAAAAATCTCAATCTTAGAATTGTACCAACTGCGACATTAATTGTTGTTACATAGTACATGGCATTTTTGTTAGAAAGATGTGAATTTGGCTTCCGACCTTTTTCAGCTATGTTTTCTTTTTGCCGGTTGAGCCAATTCTCAATGTCACAGTTCTCTCAGATTAGCTCAAGACTATCACATGGAGAATATGATTAACCTTAAATACTTGATCATTAGATCAGCTGATTGCCAAGATCCATACAAATCAATTGTTGGATTCTGCTGGCAAACCCGTTGACACATAAATTAATGGTTTTTTTTTGGTCGAAATAACCCGATAATTAGGAATCCATTGAATATTAGTTCCAATTTGAGTAGGGAAATGGTGATAACTCTTTCCTAACAACTGATGGGTAATTTGTCAAGATCTAATCCAATGATAAAAGCAGACTTCGGGCTTAAGGTGTTAGCTTCTCTGATATCATGTTCCATGAATCAGCCATCAAAGCATACAGAACAATCATGTTAAGCTGAAGAAGCAAGTCTCTTTTATGATCAATTACATAAGAAGAAGAGGTTGAGAGATACAAATAAAAAACAGAAGATGGTATTATGAGAGAACAAGAACAAGATATCTTCCTCATCAATTTAGGCCTTCAAGCCACTCTTAAAATTGAGTAACTTGGGAGGCAATCCATTGCTGGCCTTGAGGCCATTCCCATAGTAAGATTTCTCAAGTGTCTTCAATGAAGTAGGATTAACCTGCATAAACATATAATTCCCAGCAAATAGATCACCCAAGTAGCCTTGCCCTTCCTTTAACCTCTTCAACACCATAGCACAAGAAACTCTAACTCTAGAAACCAACTTGAACCTCCTCCTCAAGAACCTCCTCAAGCCTGGAACTTTCACCCTGAACCTCCTCCTTATGTGCACCCTTCTGTACTTGAACCAGCTTCTTGGCCTGTGGACAAACCTCTCTCTTTGCTCCTCGGACTCAGACCCATCAAGGAAACCTTCTTGACCTAGCCTTTGGTAAGGGACCCTCATGCCCTTGACCATCTCAATGGAAGAAGACATGATAATATTACTAAGATGAAGATAGCTTCTTACCAGTTGTTTTGGAACTTGTAGTAATGCATGAATACAACTTGGCCACTTTCTTTTTGGTGATAAGTGGCAGTTGAGAGAAATAAATGCCTTGAAAACAGTTGGTAGAGTGTAGCTGTGGCATTTGAGTGTGTGGTGCAATTATTGATTAGTTGGCTGGCTTTTTCATGTGATCTAATGAGATTGTATTCAATTTTTTTTTTTTCAGTTCTCTCAGCTCATGGCTGCTTGGATTAGACTTTAGAGGCTACATCCATCCACCAGCTTGGAATAACATTGCAGGAAAGAATTTAATCAAGCAACCAATTGGTTTGGACAAAAAGGATGTCAAAATTTGAGCATTTCCAATTAAGACAAAAGCTTGGCTTCAAGGGAGTACTTATGTCGTTTTTAAAAGTATATTTCATTACGCGTAATATTTATAAGTTTTTCATAACATAATTTAATCTTTTGATGTTGTTATCGACAGACTCGTCACTGTGGTGAAAAAACTCAAGAAAGAATTACGGAATCACAATAAACCCCATCTTATTGTTTATTACCTCATAATCGCTATTAAATCCAATTAACGACTTATTTAGAATTGACTTTGTCAAGCCCAATAAATAAATTACAAAGTTGGTTCTCTCAATGTTTACTCTATTACCAGAAAGAAAATTTTTAGTCGAGGCTTGAAGGACGGTTTGTTGTTGGAAGCTTTTAATGCGGGCATGTTGTCATTTAGTAAACTCTGACCTGTCGGTGAAAATTCACAGACAAAATCGCAAAATGACAGATGAAGGATGATGTCTCAATCAAATAGCATTTACTCCATTGTACTGTCTTAAAAACAATAGGACACAAATTGAATCAACGTTGAGGAATGTACATGAGAAGAAGCCTATAATGAATTAGTTCATCACGCCTTTTGAAACACATAAAACCCACGCCCAAGCCAAAAAAATATCCCACAAATTACATGCAAGAGCAGGTAAACCAACTACAAAGAATTTCCAATCAACGCCTAAGTAATTAAGCTAACAAACTCTCTTTGAACAGGACTAATACTTGGGTACAATGTACTAGTAAAGCTTGATTCTTGTGGTGATATGGCTTCGGCACATCGGGCACGATTGAAGGGTTTCTCCACACTCGCGACAGGTCTGAAAAGAAAGTAAGGTTTTAGCCAATTACCCCATCTCGGTTCATGCAACGAAATAACGACAAATGGAGGAAAAGATCCCGCCAAGAAGTCTACCTGATGTCCGCAGCCGAAGGCCATGTCCTTCCGATTAGTGAGGCAAATCGCGCATAGCTACAAACACGGAAGAAGTTATTGGTCATTATAATTCTGAGGACGATTACCAAAAAGCCAATGCTAGGAGATGATAGCATAGATTGAATGAAGGGCAGCAAAAAGGCAGATGATCATCAAGTTTAAGGAGCTTGTCCTCTCTCACCTGGCTATCATCGTAAGTTGAGCTCGTGACGGCCGGAGCTGAAACTGCAGGAGTGCTGTCAAACCCATAAGGAGGGACACTCTGCTTAAAACTACTGGTAGAAATGGGGGCTTTGGAACTGCTGAAACGGTGTGCACCACTCAAAGGAGGAGGAAGGGGTATCCTCTCCTGGAAGTTTCCTCTCCGACGACTGCACCATGGAGGATTTGAATATGAATGACAAGTACCAAAGAGCTGCTACGGAATACAACCGACAGATAGATTGAAGATGCCAAAAGGGAAAGTTGCACATACCCCAACAAATTGAGCTCTATCGTTGCCTTGTACTGAGCTGGAACTTCCATCAGGGCAGACAGAGCGAATTCTGTTTCTTTTCGCAACAAGTCGACATTCTTTGACATGATCTCCGTGAAGTTCACAAACTTAAGGAAAGAAAAAGGCATTTGGGAAATGAGATCCGTGACAATATAATCCAGATGGAAGTAAAAGAGTAATTACAGGAAGAAAAAGGCTCCAGCTTGCATTCGATACCTGGAAATTATCAAAATCTCGGGACGGAATGTTGTCATCGAATTCCTTCATCATGTCCCAGGGACCATCTCCAACCCCAACTAATACTATGGACAGTGGAAGCTTGCTGCAAGAAAATAGACGCAGAGTCAGGAGAAAACCACAAAAACGTAAAGCTTCGCTCTACAACCACCAAAGATCTAACCTAGCTTCCACAATGGCTTGAACAGTCCTCTTCTCCTGGGGACTAAGCTGGCCACGACCCGTATCCACACTTCTTGTGACCTACAACACAGTTCAAGGATTAAGTTCCCAAAAACACCAAGCCATTGCAAAGTTACATCTGTATCACAGGCCACATACCTGTCCATCGGCAATTATCACTAGCACATGGTACTGGCCACCACTCTTCTCAACAATGGTCATTGCCATTTCAATGATGGGTGCAAAAGATGTTGGTCCTGCAGTTAGTATAACGATAAGCCCGAGACACTTCAAGAAACATGTTTGGTTGAGAAAAAAAGTTGCAGGAGAGACTCAAACCTGCGAGCCGCAACTGAGGCACAATTTCCCGATAACGACTTAAAACCTCCTCAAAACCATGGCAAAACTCATCATCCGGGTTGAAACTGAAGACATCTTGGTCGTGCGTTGTTGCTGCAAACACATAAATCTAATCACTGCCCCTGACTATTGAGATGTTAAAAATCTAGGCTACAACATCTCACCCATACTTACCATCACCAAATCCATAACAAGGAATCATGTTATCCTCATCAAAAGCTGCAAGAGTTCTTCCGATGATTGAGATTGCTTGTTCGTAAGGGTTTAGGGTGTCTCCAAGGTGATGTAAGCTTCGCCTGTTATACGACTTGGCACCTGTTGATCACATCAGTTTCAGAACCATGTTGAACAGGCTCAATATCAAGTAATTAAGGCATCAGATATAACACCACCTGTCCACTCGTTGCTCTTTGTGAAATCAATCCCGACAATAAGATTTGAAGATTCAAGGCCCGCACGTGCCAGAGCCTCAGTCACCTGAAACAACGTAACCAATTCACTGAGTGCACACCAACCATATATTTTATTTACTGGAACAAGTTAAGAGCGCAAACGTACAGGGCAACAGGAGATTTCAAACCAACCAATTATGAAATATCCATTGAATTCAGATGAAACATTACCTGTTCCAGTGACTTGTAATCGTCAGCAATCCTTGAGTACCTCCTATCAAGCGTCCTTTTTGCAGCAGAATACTCCTGCGGAGGGGAATAATATGGTTCTGCCACATAAGGCTGCTGTGACGGATAGGGAGGCTGTGATGCATAGGGTTGCTGGGGCGCATAGCCGTAGCTGTCCTGAGAATAAGACGTCGACGGATACCCTCCAGAAGTCCACGAGGACGGAGTCGACCTGAAGCTATCTTCCTTCGAACTTGAGCCACCCATCAACTCAAGAATTATCTACAATGTTTCAACGAATCAAACTACCAACAGGTTAACGAAAGAAACTAACAAAAGCAATGCGAAATCTCAACAACTGAGGACCGAAAAAACAAGTCTAGAACAAAAGGAAGCCCATATATACTCATATACCAGATAGCAACCAGAAACAGAAATCAAATTGTAGAGAACAAGCCGAGAAGTTGGACCAGGTAAGCAACGACCAAGAATGTTCCTTCAAGGCAAGTTCCTATCTAAAAGTAGGCAGAGTTGTTCTAAATATGAACTTGAAAAACGCCTGCACGTAACCGCCTTAAACACCTACCCACCGCTTTTTAAAGAATTAGGCCTTCTTGACTAAGCTTTTAATAGATTTTGAACCAGCAAAATATTATCCATTGGCATTTATTATAACATCTTTTCCCCCCTATCCAAAAGGAAACAAACTCACAGAAAAAGACCAATACTCTTCTAAAGTTGACCAGTAAACAAAACAAACACGTTGAGTCTTTAAAGACAACCTCGGATTTAAAGTCAACCCTTAGAATTCCCAGAACTAACACAATAAACTTGCAAGAAACACCTCGAAGGTACTTTAGATTAATTAATTTAGTTCGGACAAAAGCAAGAACACCCAGCAAAGGATTCTTCGTCGCATATCCACAAAGGTTCCAACTTTTTCAAGACGCAGAACGAAATTGCCAGGGAAAACCATTAAAGACCATAACTTTACAAAATCCATACCTTAAATTACCAACCAAAAAAATATTAAAAAACCCAGTTAAAAAAAAAATACAATTTACCGGGGTAAAAAATTGCAGGTTGCTGCCAAGAAAAGGAAGAGACTTTAAGAGAAGATCCAGACTTTAAGAGGCAATCCGCTTACCTGTTAACTAGAGAAAGAGTCCGAGAGCTCAAGGAATGGAATAATAGATAGAATTGAACCGTTACCAACCTGAAATAATTCAGTTGAGGGAGTTTTATTTCTTCTTTTTTTTTTTTGTCTGAGAGAGAGTTTTCTAGTCAATGGAGTGTTCGATGAATCTGATGTTAATTGTTTCAAAAACTCAATTGGTTGTGGGTGTTAGTTTAGACAAGTGTTGGAAATAGAAGGACATGTGTATTTTCCAGTGGAAGAAGGCAATTTATTATGAAGATTTATTATTATCCAAACATGATTGAACAGATTAATTCAGATTTATGGCGGAGAAATGTTTTAAAATATATTGACTAGTATTTAATGATGATGGGTGGTGGAGTTTATAATTTAAATTCTCAATGAATACAATCGATTTGATTTAAGTGTACGTGTTTAATGCAACATGTGAATTTGGGTCATCTTTTCTATATAAAAATTTGGATCATCTTTTTTATGTATAAATGATTGATTAAAAAAGGACCTTGACTTTTATGGCCCCGAGATTTTCCAAAGTTATCTGTTTTTGTTTCATTTTCAACGGCTTTTCAAAGCAATATACCATTTTTTTAGTGGAATACATGTGGAGGGGGAGGCACTTCCCCACATGGGAATGCGATGGCACAATATGTATATAGGTTGTATCTGGTGTGTATCATGGTGTATGTTATTTTATTGAAAAATATTTGAATATTTATTATATTTATTTTCAAATTAATATTTATTCTACCAAAGTTTGATATGCCTACATATCAAACTTGTAACTATTGATTTCGTAAATTCCACAAAATGAGAATGGTCACAACAACAAAAACAAGGACAGAATAATATGGAAGGTGGATCCCACGTCCCTTGAATTTAATTTCGTTGCTTGCATTATAAGTAATAAATCATTGTGTATCACATCAATACATTTCTTTTTAATCATGTCACATCACTATATAATATTCTTTGGGAGCGGCAAGTAAGCAAGTGCGTCTAGCTGTAAATAAAATAAGGCTAGTTGTCATTTGTAAAATAAGCCACTTATTTTTATTCAAATAAAATACACATTTGTGTTGGTAAAATGTCAAATTAATCTAGCATAGATTGATCGATTAAATGTAGATAAACTATTCTTTGTTTTTTTTGTGTTCATCCGCTCTATTTTTTTATAATTAAATTCATTATAATATGATACCATAAATTCTATCTCGTTTTCTGGGTTTTTCAAATCTTATTTTCTTGATTGTTGAGCCACTTGCTTAAATTAAATCTCATTACATCTCGAGAAAATGAGTTCGGACTTTTTTCTAGCTATATCAATTTTCTAAATAATTGCACCGATTTTCGAATATCATTTTTCTCTGAAATGTTGATGTTCGATATGGTCGTGGAATCTAGAAATAATCGATCCAATCATAAAGATTTAATTTATGAACATTATGAAAAATAGCATAATCCATTATAAAAAAATGAAATATTAATAATAAAAGACACCAATTTATACCAAGTTACATATGAAAAATTCCGATACTGCAAGTCTCTGACAAGGTTGTCAAAATCTAAATTTCACTAAAAAAATTTAAAGAATAAAAAAGCGTATATAGTAAAATCGTACAACGAATTGTAAGATTCTACATAATTGATAAAATAATAAAAATAAATTAAAAATAAATTTAACATAAATTTAATTAATAATAAGTAACAAATAATTGTTGTCTCAAACATCATCTTAAAACATAATTTTTTAAAATTCATCTAAATTATTTTAATTCAACAAAGCATTCAAAATTTATATTAATAACCACACACCAATATATACTAAGAATTAGAGTTATGATTAGGATTACATGATAATTTATGTTATACTAACTAATAAATATTTAATATCTATATCAAAATTCAGTAACCACTTAATATTATTTTCAACAAAAGGAATTTTTAATTGGGAAATGTCAATTCTAAAACCCAAAAAAATCACTGCTTTAAATTGCAGATTTCAAGATTTTAAGATTTATTGCTAAGATTTCATGGATTCTATTCAGCTCTCGATTTTACAATGATATATCTCTTTTTATCTATTTTGAATCATAAAATTCTAAGATTTTAAGAGTTAAAGTATAGATTTTAACAACGTTGTTATCTCACGCATGCAGTCCTGAAACATCATCGCACTTCTCGACTTTATATTGTGTTGTGGGCCACAATTTGGTGTGAACTAGATGGACTTAATATAATTTCTGGGCTTGCTCATACGTTTTTTGAGCGTGGGCTTACTCATACTTATTAGAATGGAAAAAGGGAACAATATTCTCAGAGTAAGAAGTTAAGTACTTCGCCTGTTATTCCAGATCTCGATCCGACACATTATTGATACTATTTTTTCACTTTTATAATTACATTATTATTTTAGTATTAGTGTATGAGGTAGTTAGCATAGTGTGTATTGAAAATGATAGTATAAGTAACACGAGACTTAAAAGTGGTAATATTTATAATCAAACATCATATCATGTGTAATACCTGCTTAATAAATAATTTTTGGGAAAAGAACCTTTAAGTAGTCTTTGGTTCGCCCAAAAATCACTTTAGTACTATGTGGAATGTGGTAAAGAATCCTTAATTCGAGTCATACATCACCAAATTCACATCACTTTGGTCAACGGGTAACTGCCCGAATTTCGCCTCTCCAAACGACATCGGTTTTGTCTGACGTGGCTAGCCATGTCAAATTTCCTTGCAAATCAGGAAAAAGACATTTAAGTATCCTGTGTTTTATCAAAAAATCACTTTAGTACCTTGTGGTTAAAAACTTTGTAATCGAGTCAAATCTCAATCAATTTAAATCAATTAAGTCCATGGGCAACTACCTGAACCATCTCCATCAATTAGGTCCATGTGCGATAATGGATTTCCCTTGCCCGTGTTGTCTAGGATTTTCGAGAAATCGAATTCCGAAACGAATAGCTTGTTCTTGTTCTTCTCGTCGTTGCCTTGGGGCTTGGGCCTAGACCGAGAAGACAGGATCGTGAAGCGAGCTTGGATGATGTGGTTACTGCTGTCATCGCCTCTTCTTTAGCGTCAGAGTTAAAAGCAGCAGCGTCGTTGGTTTTGGGTTTGGGTTTGGTTAGTGGGTGAGCGAGCGAGCAATTTCTTCTTTCTCTTTCTCTTTCTCTTGTCTTTGTGAATTGTAAGTTCGGGGTCTGGATTTACGGATCTCAGAGAAGTTCATGAGCACTTGTGACAGAGTAGTGGGTAACTGTCGTGCCATGGAGGAGCTAGGCTATATCGTCGTCGGTGGAGCAGTTATTTCGGCATCTGCATGTGGACCTAATTTATTTAAATTGACTAAGGTTTGACTCGATTGAAAGATTTTTTACCACATGGTACTAAAGTGATTTTTTGGTAACTGACCGAGTGATGTGGCATGATACTAGGAAAGAGAAGAAAACGTGGCATGCACAAGTGGAGAGTCGAAATCCGGATAGCTACCGGTTGACCAAAGTGATGTGAATTAGATGGTGTATGACTCAAATTAAGGATTTTTTACCACAACGTACTAAAATAATTTTTGGACAAACTACATGGTACTTAAAGGTTATTTTCCCCTAATTTTTTCTTGTCCATGAAAATAATCAACCATATTATGTCGAGACATATATTTATGTCTGTCGGCTGTCATTTTGACAGCAATGTTACTGTCAGTCAGTAGGGGTATTTTTTTTATATTGAGAAATCATCAGTTTCGTAGCTAATGTCTTGACCATGTATTATAATTACCAGGGTTTTTAAATATGCGGTCCGACCAGTGGTCCGACCGGTCGGACCGCATTTGGGGCATAACTCCGGGTCGTATTTAGGCTAAAAATCGGCCTTTGGTTCAACCGGAAATTTTTTCATTTTTTCAGGAATTTTTGCCAAAATCTGGTTGAATCGGGCAGTCCGACCGGAATTTTGTATATATATATATATTATTTTTTAAATCAAAATAACCTATTTACTTATATATTTTAATAAATTATATTAAAAATTATCAGGTTAATATGGCCGGGTCCGACCGATCGACCCGAAATACAGACCCATTTCCAGGTCGACCTCCGGGTCGGTATTCAAAACCTTGATAATTACTCCGTGATGCCCGCCCGGAAAACATACACTGTACATAATCTCTGTTGTATTTTATTATAGTTTTCTTTATGTATTTCCTTTCATATTAGATAATAAGACTAGTTAAATCAATGAAAGATTTTTTAATCCACATGTTCTTAAAAAGAAAAAAAAAATCCGAATTTAACATTTGGTCAAGGAAAAAAATGATATTAATCAATATAATATTGCCACGACCCCAAGACTAAAATTTGTTATTACATAGAAAGAGTACAAAACACTACGCTTACAACTACTGTCTCTACCAAAATTTGTTATTACAAAGAAAGAGTACAACACACTACACTTACAACTAACTGTCTCCGTAATGAAAATGCATGACTGTTATGAAAAAATAAATCAGTTAAATGTAATTAACCAAATTATTCAAACATATATAAATAAATTATTCAAACATGCGTCCAAATTATCGTGTGAAATCATGCTAACTTAAATAAACAAATTATTTATACATTCGCAAAAATCTAAATAAAACTATTCATTATAACCTATTAAACTATTTGAACCTACCTTTTCACTGTAGAAGTGAATCTGGTCCTTGTGTTTGTGGACGAAGAGCTCTCTTCTTCCTCACACACTCACTTCCCGAAGTCCAAAGCAGTCAAATCTCCGTTCCCACTCCAAGACAATGACCAAACGAATCGACCGGCTCCGACCCAGAAGGAACCTCCTCACCTTCTTCCTCATCGGCCTAATTACCATCCTCGCCCTCACCTGCTTCTACTATGGCTCCTCCCTCGCCCCCACCCACGACGCCGCCGACCCCTTCTCCCTCCGCTTCCGGAGCTTCGACCGCGACGATGACGTGGCGGGACACGCGGAGGAGGAAGTCTTCGGCCAGCTTGTGCCCAGATCAATCCCGGTGAGTTAACTAACTGAGGGCCTTAGCTAGTGTGAAGTTAGAAGATTGGTTACCAACAGGAGTTAAGAAGCACTTAGATCAACCGGCCAAGTGGTTCTTAACCAAAAAAGAGAGAGTTAAAGATTGGTTTTTTATTGGTAAAGTTGGGATCTTTAGAGGTTTTGACTTGTGGGTTTTGGTTGGAATTTGGTGAACAGATCTGTGATATGAACTACTCGGAGTTCATACCGTGTTTGGATAGGAACTTGCATTACCAGCTGAAGCTGAAGCTTAACTTGAGCTTGATGGAGCACTACGAGAGGCATTGTCCACCCCAGGACCGCCGGTTCAATTGCCTCGTCCCACCTCCAGTTGGGTACAAGGTTAGCTCGGGCGAATTTGGCTCCCATTTGAGGGTCTGGTTTGTTGTGTTTTGGAGTTAGTTTTGAACCCGAAAAAATGTGTTGATCTAGAGTTCCAGGTCCCTATAAGGTGGCCTGAGAGCAGGGATGAGGTTTGGAAGGTGAATATACCACACACGCATTTGGCGAGCGAAAAGTCTGACCAGAACTGGATGGTGGTCAATGGGGATAAGATCAACTTTCCTGGCGGCGGTACTCATTTTCACCGCGGGGCTGACAAGTACATTGTTTCTCTTGCCAGGGTATAATGTGGTCTTTGAGGATTTCTTGAAATTGCTGTCGGAAACTAAATGGAATTTGATCATGTTGCTGACATTGGTTTTTGTTTGTTTATGGATGTTGTGTTTGTTTAGATGCTGAAGTTTCCGCACGACAAGCTTCACAACGGTGGGAATATCAGGAACGTTCTTGATGTTGGTTGCGGGGTCGCCAGTTTCGGGGCCTACCTTCTTTCCCACGACATAATAGCGATGTCCCTTGCGCCGAACGATGTACATCAGAACCAGATTCAGTTTGCACTGGAGAGAGGGATCCCTGCGACACTGGGTGTATTGGGAACTAAAAGGCTCCCGTATCCAAGTAGATCATTTGAGTTGGTTCACTGTTCAAGGTGTCGGATAGATTGGCTCCAGAGGAATGGACTACTGTTGTTAGAGCTAGATAGGTTGCTTAGGCCTGGAGGATACTTTGCGTACTCCTCGCCTGAAGCCTATGCTCATGATCCGGAAAATCAGAGGATCGCGAATGCCATGCATGATCTTCTAGGGAGGATGTGTTGGAGAGTTGCAACGAGGCGAGACCAGACTGTTATTTGGGCAAAGCCGTTGTCCAATAATTGCTATATGAAGCGAGAGCCAGGGACGAAGCCTCCACTATGTAGTTCTGAAGATGACCCAGATGCAACTTGGAATGTAGACATGCAGGCATGCATCTCTCCTTATTCAGCAAGTAAGTGGCAAACGTAACGTGTTTCGGAGGCAGGGACTCTGGTTTCATCGACCCCCTCTGGTTCTCTTTAGGCTTTACTTTGTTAGTTCAACAACCTTGCCTCTTTTCATGCAGAGATGCATAAAGAGAGAGGAAGTGGATTGGTTCCCTGGCCGCAACGGCTCACTGCAGCACCTCCTCGCCTGGAAGAAATTGGTGTCACGCCCGAGGAATATGTTGAAGACACTGTAGGATATTTAACTTCGTGTCTGCTAGAAAATACTTTATCGTCTGTTTTCCGGTGTGCTATATATAATCTTACTGACAACAGAGGACAACGTGATGCAGAGGATATGGCAGTTTAGAGTGGATGAATACTGGAAGCAGATGAAGACTGTTGTACGGAGGAGCTACTTTAGGAATGTAATGGATATGAACTCGAACCTAGGTGGTTTCGGTGCCGCTCTCAGAGGTGTAGATGTCTGGGTGATGAACGTCGCTCCTGTCAATGCATCAGCTAAAATGAAAATCATATATGACAGAGGGTTAATAGGAACTGTCCATGACTGGTATAAACTGACCTTAATAACCTGTCATTTTTTCATACGTTATCTTCATCCATGATCTTTCTATCAACAAGTTTCTTTGCTAATGTTTTTTTCAGGTGTGAAGCATTTTCTACATATCCACGCACGTATGATCTTCTTCATGCCTGGGACGTATTTTCGGATGTTGAGGAGCGGGGGTGCTCGATGGAGGATCTCCTAATCGAAATGGATAGAATGTTACGGCCAGACGGCTTTGCCATAATAAGAGACAAAGCTTCAATCATCAGTTATATCCATAAGTTCTTGACGGCATTAAGGTGGGATCGCTGGTCAGTAGAAGTTGAACCAAGGAGTGATGCAATCTCCTCAACGCAAGAACGAGTCCTGTTCGCACGAAAGAAGCTGTGGACCGATGAGACGTCGGCGTAGAAAGTTCCGAGTTCGAGTTCGATGTGTGCACTCACATTTTCACTTGATTTTGTTGTTCGTCTGAAGGATGGAAGGCGCACTCGTCAAGTTCATGTTGGGTTGTGGAGTCAAATGGACTGTACATTGGCCTAGAAGCAATCGGTATCTCGACCTAAAAGAGGAAAATTTACCTTGTAGTTGTTGTTGAATATTTCTACCGAATCACAAAATTCTCCTGTATGATATTAACTCCATTTGATTCGTTCCAGCAATTCTTTGATCTTTCAACTGTCACGTTACTTGCAAAGCTTAAATTGATGTGAAAAAAATGTGTGGTTATACTAATTTAGTTTCGAGTGAAATATTATAAATTATATTTTCATTTGTTAAAATATAATATAAGAGAGTAATAATATAATAGGCGAGCAAGATATGCATGCACAATGAACAAGTCCTAAGCATAATAGTTGCATTTAAGTGCATTAATGGGGAAAATCCATCAAATCTCAGAAACAATCACCACCAATTCAATTGGATCCTCCAAAATCCCATGACCCAATTAAATACACCCATCAAAAGAGGAAGAAAAAAAAAAGAAACCGCAAATGGGCCAATAATACCAAGAGAACCAACCCAATTGGCCACGTGTCCATAATAGCCCAGATACGTCCAGGCTTCCCGCGTTATTTCCGGGACCCGAGATAACTTCCTCCCCTTATATAAGGCAACAAACCCCCACAAAAAAAAAACACGAGAACCCGTAAACTAGAACAACTTCCTCTTATCGTGTCCGAGAATGAAACCTACGACGTTAACGAAAGTCGTGACGAGCACCAACGGCGTCAAGGACGAGAATGGCTCCCCGCCTCCCAACCCTCTTAAGCACCCCTTCATCATCGGTGATCTCTCTCTCTCTATCTCGTTCTCTCTCTTCATCTGCTAATGTGTCTCATGTGTTGGTTGTTCACTGACGATCTAGTTTGGTTTCGGGTTTTGATTGGATTTTAGGGGTGGCCGGAGGGACGGCGTCGGGGAAGACGACGGTGTGCAATATGATCATCTCGCAGCTCCATGATCAGCGCGTGGTCCTTGTGAACCAAGTAATCTTCCGTTACGCAAATTAATTGCCATTGCACTCCTAGGAAACGTTACCACAATTTTGACACTTGTAAAATGATATGTTTTAAGTGATTCGAGAACAAAGTATACTAAAAAATCACTTGTGTTGATTTGTAGAGACAATAACAATAATAATTGAGATGAGACTTTGTTTTTTAACAATGGGAGAATTGACACACGTACCTGAATCCATAAAAAACATAAATTTACGTGTTTGGTGATTCGAAAAGATTATTTATGTTATAAGTTTAGTTAAATTTTTTTTAATCTTTGTTAATGGTGCCCCTTTATTCAAAATGAAATTTGAGGAGTGGGAAGTGTAACATGTGTTTGGTGCAAATTCTTTTCAGGATTCCTTCTACCACTCCCTCAGTAGTGAGACACTGAAAAAAGTGAGTGAGTACAACTTTGATCATCCAGGTACCCTCTTTTAAGCATTAATTTATCTGTTTGAATTATGAACTTATTCGAAATTATGAACTTATTTAAGCATTAAATTCGTCTGTTCAGATGCTTTTGACACCGAGCTACTGCTCTCGTGCATGGAGAAGCTGCAGCAAGGTCAGGCTGTTACAATCCCCAATTATGACTTCAAGACCCATAAGAGCAGTACTAATCCTGGATTAAAGGTACAGCAGACATAATTAGTTTGCGATTTTAGGACTGTTCAAATTTTTGTCTGCAGTTCATTACCATGTTTTATGGAGTGTTCATACCTTGCAAAGACTTGAATTCGACAGAAACTTGCAGTCTTATTATGGGTTTTAGTTGACTTGTTTGATGCTGCATAGGTCAACCCTGCAGATATCATAATCCTTGAAGGAATACTGGTTCTTCACGATCCTCGAGTTCGTAAGCTGATGAACATGAAGATCTTTGTTGACACAGGTTCCTTCCCCTTTTGCTGCAATTAGCCTTCCAGTTGAAAATTTATAAGTGAATATGCTTCTTACATGTTAGTCTATACATTTGGATTTGATCGAGTTTGTAACGTGGAATCAAAGACTCTGATTTAGTGATCCCCATAATTTGGGAGTACAGATGGTGAAGACAGGCTTCAACGGCGACTTCGGCGAGATGCTAAGGAAAGAGGTCGGAATTTCGAGAGCGTGCTTGACCAAGTGTGTGATGCAGGCTCCTTTTTCTTATGTTTGAATCTTCATTTGGCGCTCGACAACTTCCAACTCACCGAGGACTTGTGTTTTATTTCAAGCAGTATTTCAAATTCGTGAAGCCGAGCTTCGACGAGTTTATACTGCCATTCAAAAAATATGCAGACATCATAATTCCCCGTGGAGGGGACAATGATGTTGCAGTTGACCTGATTGTACAGCATATTCGCACCAAGCTTGGACAGCACGATTTGTGCAAAATATATCCGAATGTTGTTGTCATACCCTCAACGTTTCAGGTAATCCCTCGAACTTGTCCAATGTGCTTCCTTTCTGTTGCTGTCCCTGAAAGGCTACTGACTTGTCTTCTGACCCCTTCAATAGATACGTGGGATGCACACGCTGATCCGTGATGTCAATACTACAAAGCATGATTTTGTTTTCTATGCAGATCGACTGATCCGCTTGGTATGCACTTCATGTTATGATTGATGATCCGGATGTAATTTCTTGAATTGCGTACTATGATCTGTTACACATTGATGTCCCAGGTTGTGGAACATGGCCTTGGTCACCTACCATTTACCGAAAAACAGATCACAACTCCAACAGGTTGCTTTTGCAGTCCTCAGCGAATCCAATTCTGAACTACCTTCCATGTATTTAACCAAGTACATGTTGATTGATTACAGGAAGTGTATTTCCTGGAGTAGTTTTCTGCAAGCGATTATGCGGTGTCTCGGTCATCAGAAGGTTAGCCCGCCTCGTTGCGCTACTGTATTGTTATCCTCTTTTAACATTCTGATGACCGTGCTACGACACGCTTCAATTCTGTGTTAGTGGAGAGAGCATGGAGAATGCTTTAAGAGCATGTTGCAAAGGAATCAAGATTGGTAAAATCCTTCTCCTCGGAGAAGGCAATAATGGTCGCCAGGTTCGTTGAGGCGGCTCTCCAACACATCTGTTATGTTCATCATCATTCGACATTTCTCTAATGTAGATACCTTATATTGCTGGTGCAGTTGATATACGAGAAGCTACCAGCAGACATAGCTAGCCGCAATGTACTACTGCTCGACCCGGTTCTAGCTTCAGGTAGGGTGGACACTAGTTCCACGAGCAACAAATCTTATAGCCGCAGTTCATTTCGCCATTTCTACAAGCCACATTTACTCCTTACATTCAGCAATTTCGACTCAGCGTTATAAAGTTTCCATCATTTGCTTCTGCAGGAAACTCTGCAATTCAAGCGATAAGTCTGCTCCTCAGCAAGGGCGTCCCGGAGTCAAATATCATCTTCCTTAACCTTATAGCTGTAAGTTAGACTCGTGTGGGTTCTCTGTTCAGACTCTGCAGATCCCAAGTGCTTTTCACTGATGCGGTAAAATGCCAATGCAGGCTCCTCAGGGGTTACATGTTGTCTGCGAGAAGTTTCCCAAGATAAAGATCATAACGTCAGAGATCGACGTGACTCTCGACGAGAACTTACGCGTGATCCCAGGGATGGGGGAGTTCAGTGATCGGTACTTCGGCACGGACCTCGACAGCTAACATGCCGCAAAAGGATCATCTGAGTTGTGCCACCATTTTTGTTCAACAAAATTATTCATGTCTGTAAGGATCCGACAGACCAATTAAAAGAGGGAGGGGTTTTTTTGCTCAACGGAAAAGGAAGAACTTGCACGTTTATGAGTTTTGTTAAGGCCAAGAGCAAACTTAAAAGTCCAAGGTTTTGCTATGCCAAGTTGTTGAGAATATATATATACTGCCGCATCAGAAAAATTGGGAATTATCATATAATTTTGTATTGACTTAGTTCATGAGTTAGAGATAAACAGATTCGAAGCGATGACATCCGCCACATAGTAAACCAATGCCTAGCAGGTCAACTGTAGTATCCTTGTTCACAAAGTGCCTTTTGTGTGATGACCTTTTGAAAATTTACCTACCTATTACCACATATTTTTGGATGGCTTTGAATATTCTAACACAGATAAGAAAAATTTAGTTGTTACATGAATACTGCGATTAAACTGCCAAATTCACGCTGTTCTATTACTGTATCTGAGAATTTCTTACATAAACAATTCAAGATGCCAAAACTGAGCTCGGAGGTGTGACAGACATTGTAGATTCCAAGCTATTCTAAGAACTTGTAAGGAGATCAACAACCGGTGTCCTTCTTGCTCTTCTTCTTCCTTGATGCATAGCTGCTGGGTCCAATCTCTATGGCCATTCTTTTCGTCCTGTGAAGCAGAAAGCACAAGCGATTAGTTGGATTTGAGTAGGGGACCGAAATTTGTGATCGAGCACAATATATGTCATGTACCTATTGGAGAGCTCCTCCGAATCTTTGGAACTGTCTTCAAGAACTGCAACACATGATAATAAAGTAGTTCAGATAGTAAAATCACTCCACAAACACCCGTTACTCCGAAAACAGCCACCCAAACACCGCATCTACAATTCTCCATTGTATTCACAAACACTTATCAATACTATGTCCGATTGTTAGTACTTAAATCAGTCGTACAATTTTTACTTTGTGGTAAAACGGTAGTTTTAGGAATAGGAGGCAGATTCGTGCCAGAGCACTGGGGAAGGTTTGGGTGAAACTGTAACCTCGGCTACAAGAACTCATTTAAGTGAAAGAGAAACCAGAAATCGCTGGTACATACACTTAATCCAGGTCCAGCTGTAGCTAATAATAATCAGCAATCTACAGTTTGAAATGTAAGTAACACTAGAAGTCACTTAATATTCAGTCTGGTTAGCTCGGTAACATGATCCTAACACCATCAGCAGTACCGTAGAATTTATTGTAAAAGTGAGAACGAGATAGAGAGCATCCTATTCCTCATTCATATGAAAGCTTGAAAAGGACAAAGTGAGCAAACCTGCATCATTTTCTTCCTCATCCTCCTGTCCCGACTCTTCGCCAGAACCCCAACGATCTCCTCCATCATCGTGGTCCCAGCGCTCACCTGCCGGAGGAACCCAGAAGTCAACCTCCTCAGAATCGCTATCCTTATCACCGGTATCCCTCACTTCAGAGACAATCTCCTCTTTTGACTTTGCTTTCTTTCCCTTTTTCTTCTTCTTTTGTCTCTTCTTCTTTTTGTCATCACCATTCTCTTCCTCCTCCTCCTCCTCATTAACCTTCTTCCCGATTTCTCCATTTGGCTCTAACTTCCCCATCTCCATCAACTCTGTCAATAACCGCCACAAGTTAAAATGAGCAAAGACTACATGAAACTACATGTATGCCCTCAACACTGTCAAAGACTCAAAGCACACAGACAATGACACAGAATTCTGACCTAACTTGTTAAGGAAGCGCTTCCCATTCAAATGCTTCCAAATATGCTCTTCAGACTTGTTCACTGTATCCCCAGTTAGCTTACACATCAACCTCGAACTGAGCAAATCCAATTCAAACACCAAGTCAAAATTGAACGAGCCAAACATAAGTAAAGCTTCAAACTTCACCATACTCAAATAAGACCCAGAAACAAGGAGCCGAACGAAACAACCTTAAACTAACCCAATTCTCACAACAGCATCAAGTAAAAATTGGACAAGCCACACACATAAGTAAAGCTTTAAACTTTACCCTTCTCTAACAAAAACAAGGAGACCCAGAAACAAAGAAGCTACAGAAACAACCTTTAACCGACCCAACCCAATTCACACGGCAAGATCAATTCAAAATTGGACAAGCCATACATACGTAAAGCTCCAAACTTTCACCTACTCAAACCAAAACGAGAAAGACCCAGAAACGAGGAGGCGATCGAAACAACCTTAAACTGACCCAACCCAATTCACACAGCAAAATCAAGTCAAATCTGGACAAACCACACATGCTTTAAAGCTCCAAACTTTACTCTACTCAAAACAAAAACAAAAACAAAACAAGCAAGACCCAGAAACGAGGAGCCAACCGGAACAACCTTGAACCGACCCAACCCTGTTCACACAGCAAAATCAAGTCAAACTTGAACAGGCTACAGGCACTTAAAGCTCCAAACTTTGCCCTACCCAAACAAAAACCAAGGAAGACCCAGAAACGAGAAGGGCAATTGAAGCAAGAAAAAATGTAGATACCGGTTGAGTGGGTGTGATTTGAACATGTTGAGAGGGGGCTTCCTCTTGGATACGGCGAAGTCGATTAGCCCCAAACGGCACCGTTTGCTGTTGGAGTACATGTCCTTGTCGGAAGGGAACAGCTCGTGGCCGGTCTCGACGCACTTGAGCTTGCCGTTTTGGAGCTCCACGAAAGTGGGTGGGCCCAGCAAGTTCCGCCCCTCTTCCTTCATCGTCTGCTGTTCCTCCTCGCCGCCCATGTTTCGCTTTTAGATGAAACTCTTCTCGTTCCGCTTCTTCGCCTCTGTTATGTTTACTCTATGGTCGTTTTTATTATAATTGTTTAGATAATTTTATTATAATATGATAAATTATTTAATATTTTTTTTTATTTTGAGCCTTTGAGGTGATCCAGTAAAATCACATTATTATAACGTTATAAATAATTTTCTCCAACCTTTATTATCCAAAATCAATTTATTATAAATTATTACACTATTTTATTATAACTAGACAGACTAGACAGACGATCGATTTTATTTTCTAACACAGTCGAAATGCGTTTTACAAATTCTGTTTGTGTGTATCATTAGTCAATACTGCACAATTTTGACTATTTTTGTTGTTTTCGTCAAAATTATTTGTAAAGTGTACAACAAAATTTAATTTTAATTGTATGAAAAAAATATAGTGAATTAAATTAGTGATATCAAATCCAAATTAGAACAATTTTTTTTTCCAGGAGTTGAAAACTACAGTCTTAATAGCATGTCAAAATATTTATTGGAAAAATATATTTAAAAAAAAAAGTGTCGGTTCACCATAGCATCCCATAGACAATTCGGATCAAAGCCTTTGGAAAGACACACTCAAGTAGAGTGCCTCCACATTTTTAATTTACCAGTCTCGGATTTAAATATCAGTTTTATATTTGTTTAGAGATGGTACACCTCTATTATTATTATTATTATTATTATTATTATTATTATTATTATTGGGAAGCCTTCTGTCATTGGTTTCAGACGACAACTTGTGTCCGAAACGAAACTATCATCCTGGCGTCGGATTCAGGTGAAACTGTAACTCCAGAGTCACTGAACCCTGAGCCAGTTGTAGTTTATAAAATAATAATAATCAGCAATACACAATTATAAATTTGAGAAACAACAACCAGTGAAAACAGCATAGAGAAGAGAACATTCTAATCGTCATCGTTCGTACTAAAGCTTGTAAGAGACAAGAGAGTGAGCAACCCTGCATCATCATCTTCTTCCTCATCCTCCCGTCCGGACTCTTCGCCAGGACCGCAACGGTTTCCTCCATCGCCGTGGTCCCAGCGCTCTCGCCTGCAGGGAGAATCCAACTTCTTCCAAATCACTCTGCCTTGTTAAATGCGAATGGAACAGAGATGCAGCTGCTGAAGGAGTGGCGATGTGGATGCAATGAGATGTTTTTTTCTGATGCTTGCACTGCTAGAAAGTTTATATTTTCTAAGTCTGCGATGTTTTGGCCGGTGCAATTCATTTCTTGCACAAGACAAAGTGTTTTACGGGGGTATCAATGTGCTTGTTTGTTGAACTACGGGTCGGAATTCACCTTAGCGATACTAAAGTCAAGATAGGATTCAACGTCAACAGTCTCTACAAGCTGCAGGGTAAGTAATATGTAAAAGACATATAAAAGCTACCTTGATTTAGACAATTAGATGGCTACGAGAGAAAAATAGACAATTCACTTGATTAAAATTACTAATCAAAATTATTACTAGAAAATAACACCTTGAATTAGATTATGCACCTAGGTGTCTTGAGTTGCAAAGGAAGCAACAGATCACAGTCGTAATCCCGTAAATGTCCATTACAACCGAAAACGGATTAAACTCATGAGAAACACCCGTAGCATAGGCCCCCTCGTGAATTTGAGACGGCAGCCGCCCATTCAGAAACACAACGAGACATCCTTGCCATCAAACACCTTCCGATTTCTAACACGCCAAACACACCAACATGCGGCAGCAAAAGAACATACCAGTACCTTGTCATCACCTTCGCTTGGACCAGCCCAACCACGCTTCAAGAAATGCGTGGTTGGGCTGAAAGATAAGCTTGACAAACCCGCCCAATCAGAAACACGACACATCCTTGCCATCAAACATATGCCTTCTGATTTCTAGCACGCCAAACACACCAACATACAGCAACAGAAAGATCATACCAGCACCTTGTCATAACCTTCCCTTGGACCAGCCCCAACCAAGCTTCAAGAACCAAGCGACCCCCACCCATCAAACAAAATAGTGCGGGACCCATGACAGCAATTGACAGTGTACAAAAAGATGATTAGCCTATCCTCCACCATGTTGCACAGCCGGCAATCGGTGTCCTGCCTATCAATGATGTCCAGCCTGCTGAGATTATCTTTCGTCTTGAACTTCCCTCTCAATGCTGACTGTAAGAAACAACTAACCTGATATGGGATGAGTCTCATGAACCCATTAGCTTAGGGGCAGTGATCGAGAAACCTTTGAACATTTCTGCATAAAGTTGCTTGACCATGAAGCCCGAGGAAGGGTCCAGTTTCCATACACAGCAATCAGGCTCAAAAGTCTCAGTTTCCCTGCAGCTCCAACAAACTCATTAATTCGCCCCCGAACTCTTCCTCCCAAGCCAACATTCACCACCTCCAGTGTATAAACCAGATCCACGGCCACAACCCACACCCGGCAATAGTAACATCCTTATTCGAGCAGAAACAAAAGCCGTGGGAACATAACAGCCAAAGGTGACGAGGTAATCCACAGGTCCTTCCGGAACAAAGTCTTCTCCCCACTCCTCAATTTGATACCAATATTCTTGTGTAAGAGTTCCGAAGAGATGCAACAGGAGGCTGCAGCTTACATATAAAAATGAACTAAAATTATATGAAAATAAACTCATCACTTTCCAATCACAACTGAAATTAGATAGAGTTTTAACTCTTCATCTTCTGGAGATAAATGATCTTTTGTCAACAATGTATTCAGAAGGACTTGATTCATCTTCATAGTTTTTCTTTGTTCCTTTTTGAGCTCTAGCTCGATTCTATCCCTTCCCAGTTGGCTCATTACTTCCACTTCCTTATTTCTAGTGAGTCTCAATGCTCTAATTTCTGCAGCAACTTCATTAATATAAGAAGATTGTGATGTCACATCCTTTCCTTTCTTTTTTGTTGCCGCATCTTTAGTTGTAGGACAGGGGATTGTTGAAGATACACCAATTGGAGTTTCTGGGTGACTGGGGATTGCATAGTCTCCATCTCCATTAGTCCTTGATCTTTTTGAGCTGCCACCCTTTTCTTGATTATCAGTTTCTGGGTGGCAGGGGATTGCATCGTTCCCATCTTCATTAGTCCTTGATCTTTTTGAGCAGCCAACCCTTTCGTCATTATCCTCTTCACTCTCGGAATGAAAACGTGTTGAGTCATGATCTAGCTTTAATTCCCACTTTCGATGTTTACTCATAACTTCATTAAATACTAACAAGTTATTAAACTTGTGGTTACACACTTCATAAATTGCTTGAGCTTCTTTCTCAACATCTTCCAGGCTCATTCCACTCTTTTTACGACCATATGCTTCCTTGTAAGCCTCAATCCACTTGTTCGCATTTTTATTAAGTCGTTTCCAACGACCTTTCATCTGGTCCACGTTTCTTTCGCCAATTTCTTGAGGATTTTTTGCTCGAGCTTCATCAAACAGATTCTTCACTCTCGTCCATAACGCGACAGCCCTTTTATTATTGCCACACATATTATCTTTGTTATCATTAGCGAAACACCACGATGACATTAGGGCTATATCTTCTTTCACAGACCATTCAACACATCTGAACACCAAGCCAAAAACAGACGAGCCAAACATAAGTAAAGCTTCAAACTTTACCTTATCCAAACAAAAACCAATGAAGACCTAGAAATGAGGATCTAGCCGAAACAACCTTGAACTAACCAAATCCAATTCACACAGCAACGTCATGCTCCAAACTTTACCCTACCAAAACAAAAAACCAAGGAAGGCCCAGAAACGAGGAGCACCGACTCTGCCGACAACCGCCACAAGTTAAAATGAGCAAAGACTACACGAAACTACATGTATCCCCCCAATACCATCAAAGCACATAGACAATGTACAAAGAACACCGACCTAACTTGTTGAGGAAGTGCTTCCCATTCAAATGCTTACAAATATGTTCTTCAGAATTCTGACTTGTTCACCGTATCCCCAGTTAGCTTACAAATCAATCTTGAACTAAGCAAACCCAATTCGAACACCAAGTAAAAAATAGGAGCCAAACGTACGTCAAGCTACAAACTTTCCCCTACTCAAACAAAAACAAGACCGACCTGGAAACGAGGAGCCGATACAAACAACCTTAAATTGACCCCAACCAAACCCAATTCACACAGCAACATCAAGTCAAAAATGGACAAGCCACACACACGTAAAGCTCCAAACTTTACACAGCCCAAACAAAACCAAGGGAGACCCAGAAACGAGGAGAGCAATTGAAGCAAGAAAAAAAGAGATTACCGGTTGAGAGGGGCTGGTTTGACCATGTTAAGAGGGACGGCAAAGTCGATTAGCCCTAAAGGGCGAAGTTCGCTGTTGGAGCACATGTCCTTGTCGGAAGGGACCTCCAGGAAGGTAGGTGGGCCCCCCAGCAGGTTCCCCCGCCACTCCTTCATCGTCTGCTTTTCCTCCTCGCCGTCCATCTTCTGCTTCTGTTATGTTCTCTCTTCTTTCTAAGAGGGGTTTGGTCTACTTACTCTACTGGGCATGTGTTTCCTTTCCTATGCAATGAAGTTGTGCAACGACCGGTCGTCTTCATGGAAACAGTAGCCTCTGTCCGTATTATTATTAGGGTAAATTACCCTCAGGCCCCTGAGTTTTGTACGGTTTTGTGGTAGGGCCCCTGGATAATTTGAATTAGATATAAGGTCCCTACTCTATAATAAAATATTGACATGACGTCCTTGACTGACGTCACCATTTATTTTTTTGCTTTTTTGTCAATGAAAGGACTAAAATACCCCTAAATATTTTTTAAAAAATAGGGTAAATTACATCTGGCCCCCTCGGGTTTGGTATATTT
>SOPF01027861.1:0-20015 GCA_012979155.1 Hypericum perforatum
AAAAACCGAATGTAAAACATTTAAGAAGAATTAATGCTATGAAAAATATTTAGAGGATGCCAAGAAATATATAGAGAATTAGAAACAAAATATAAAACATTTAATAGTAATTAAGGATATAAAAATTGGTTATACATCACCTATATCTTTTATATGGTTCTAGTTAGGAGAATTAAAATAAAAATGCCAAAAATTAATATTAATTGCTTTTTCTAATCATAGAAACGTAATTTAGGAAATAATTTCTTTAAATTAGTTTTACTATAATGTCTTATTTTTTAAGTATTTATCTTATTCGTTTATCATTAACGAATACACGTGTCAATTTTTTTTGGTAAGTGCATACCAAATGACATAATGACTTGGTATGTAAGAACCACCATAAAGTATCTGGCTAGCTCATTCTATTTTTCTTTCGGAAGTATCAATATTGTTCGTGGATTCTATAACTTAAAATTCATTGGTATGTAAATCTAGCATGAAGATAGCCTCTTCGCGCCTTGTAATTCAGCCCGATCATCAGCACCAAACACCTATTCTAAAAGTCGGTGTGTCCTGAGAAACGCTCAGTTGACTAAATGCCATGACATGTAATTCCCCGCTAACCGCTTGATCCATAGCCTGATTCCTAAAAATGTCCTCAACCAAAGAATCCTTGTCCTTTATCACTTCCATTATCTTTACCGCTATCAGAAACAATCAATGCTCTTGAATCATCAGTCTCACTTGCCTCTAGGTACACCTTAATAAATTAATTTACAATAATCACAACATTATTCAAATTTCTCTCTAAGAGTTTATTGATTTTTTACATAGTGATACACAGTAGGTTTTTATCACCATAAATTATTCAAAATCCTAAACGATATGCAAATGAAGTGATACGAAATATGTCCTCCTCCTTTCTTGTCTCATCAAGAAAAAATGAGTTCGGTTAATTGTGGACAAGGCACCTCCATTAGCAATGGTAATATGGACCACAAGCAGTCTATTTAATTTGAACACTTGCAAAAATGAAGAGTTTTAGTGTGTAACGCGATTTTGTCGGTTGAATGTACACTATCGACGAAGACCCAAAACTAGACAAAAGGGAAGTCAACAATCAAAAAGTAAAATGAACGCCATCAAATAAACCCTCATCATAAGTGTGAGAATACATTTTCGTCCTATTTAATAGATATCAGAGATAATGTAGTAATCTTCCGGCAATAGAAATGGAAGACTTGAAAAAACTAACTAATTAAGCAACACTTTTATTCTAAATGTCTCACTCTTGTTAAGTAGATCACTGACTAGGCTTTCTTGTCACCATCCTCCTCCTCCTCATCATCCTTCTCCCCGTCCTCCTCCTGCTCCTTCTCCTCCTCCTCCTCCTCCTCCTCCTCTTTCTTCTCATCGCCGGCCACGGAGGACTCTCCATGATCACCACACTGCGGGGGCTGATCATTTTGGCCTTCATCTTTGAGAGGTTCATAGATGTCGGTAGTTGAATAGTAACAGGCCTGTTTGATCAGGTTGCGGTCCTTCGGCGGGCAGGATTTAGAGGCTCGCACAATTGTGATCTGACCAACGTTGCGGCGCTTGTAGTCGTGGAAGGACTCGACTGAGGCCACTTCGATGATGACAAACATTGTGTCGCCATGTCTCTCTCTTGATATTTCCTTTGCTGGCTCGAGATCTCCCTCAGACATGTTTGATCTTTGCTTCTCTTTGGTTTTAGATGTAATCTCTCTCTCCCTATCTACACTTGAGGTGATTAATTCCTATAAGGGTTTCCTAGCTACTGGCTATATAGTCGAATGTCTACCCTTGACATTCTGCTCTTACTTGGATTAGGATAAAAATGCAAATTGTGTTCTTAGAGCTTGTAGTTAGTTGTTTCGTGTCATGTATTAGACATTCTAATCCAATTGGTGGCAAATTACGAAGCCATACATTGGAATCGTGTGAAGAATCTTGCACATTTAGTGAAACATATATCGGTTTCGATATGTTCACGTGGAATTGTTATATATTTAGGTGATTTTGGAGGTCTCCTATGTTATAACCGTTAGTTTTTAGGGTAAATTATATCTGGCCCCCTCTAGTTTAAACAAATAGACGATTTTCCCCCTGTATTTTGCAAACTGATTAAAAACCTCACTTAGTTTGGAGAAATTTTACGATTAAAAAATCTTTCTTCTTCTTCTTCTTCCTCTTACAACTTCATTTCTTCAACATTAAACCCCCAACATCTTATAATTTTGCCAAACTAAGAGAGGGTTTTAATCAATTTACGAAATACAGGGGGGAAATCGTCTATTTGTTTAAACTAGAGGGAGCCAAATATAATTTACCCTAATTTTTATATGCTTTAATTTTAGGCTCTTTATTTGCTACAAACTTTTGCCTAACAAGGATGTTGTGGACAAATGATAATTCGAAGAAGAGAGAGAGAGAGAGAGAGAGATTGATTAATGCCTCGGCTATTTGGTAAATTTAAGAATGGATCAATTCTTCTTATATTTAAAAAGGGTTTATTTTAAGTGGTGTAATCGATAAAAAAAATAAATTTATATACAAATATCTTACATTCAACTAAGAATAATTATGGGAATAATCATTTTTAAAAGGAAAAAAACCTTTAAGTACCATGTGGTATGCCCAAAAATCACTTTAGTACCCTATGGTAAATAATCCTTAATTGGAGTCACACCTCATCAAATTCCCATCACTTTGGTCAGCGAGTAACTGTCTGGATTTTGCCTCTCCCCATGTACATGCCACATCGTCTTCTCTTTCATAGTGGCATGCCACACTAGCATCTTACTGGGTAAGTTATACGGTAAAATGCTAAATTAATACCCGAATTTTTTATGTTCTCAATTCCCTCTCCTAATTACTATCCCTAATTTTTAATCTTCCCCATTTTCCCTCTTCTTTCTCCCGAGCCTTAGTCTTCACCTCGAGTCCGCTGGTCCTTTCCTCTCAGAGCTATCCCATCCCATCCTCTCTGAGCCCTTCCTTCCCATACACTTGGTGTTCCTCTCCTTCTCGAGCCCTTCCTCCCTAACCTAAGCTCACTATAATTATCCTCCCCCTGGTTAAAAACCCTAAGTCAGGTACTGCTGCTTGCTTTTTGGTTATTTAGCCATTGCATGTGTTAATAGAGATACTTATTTCTAATTATTTAGTCATGTGTTTGTTGTAGGTCGACAATGGATGATAAAGTTATGCTTGTATACCATTTTGGTGGAAGATGGGTCGAAGACGGAGGTAGGAGATACATTGATGGAGGTACATTCAAAAATGAATATGGGTATGAAATAGACTATCTAGGTTTCTGGAGTATTAGTAACTTTTTTACCAAAGTCTTACGTATAGGTATTGTGTGACTTTCGTATAGAAGGGAAGTTAATGGTGAGATGGTTGAGCTCTTGAATGATGCAGATGTTTGGAGATTGATAGGGGAGCAACGTAATTTTCCAAAAACTCTTGTGCATGGTATGGAAGTAGGTAAAAATGTTGCCCCGCTTGCTGAGTTGAAGAAGAGATTGGCAGCTACTTTGAAAAAGGAGCAACTGGATTTGTGTGCTAATAATGACACTTGGAGAGATAGTGATGAGGCAAGATCTGTGGGTAACCAAGATGAGGACAAATCAGATGACAGTGGTTATGTAGTTAGCAAAGAGGATAGTGAAGATGAAGATATGGAACTTGAGGAAGAGAATGAAGTTGAACAACTTGGAGTTGGTGAAGAGATTGGACTTAGTCCATATCAGATTGGAGTTGGTAAATAGATTAGACTTGGTTTTAGGCAAATTGGAGTTGGTGAAGAGATTGGATTTGGTCTACAGCAGGTTGGAGTTGGTGAAGATACTTTAGTTGGTCTTGAGATTCGAGTGGGTAAAGAGAGTCATGTGGGCAAAGGCATTACAATTGGTCCTAAGATTCGAGTGGGTGAGGAGAGTAGAGTTGATGAACAGACTCATATTGGTGAGGGTGCGTCTGTTGATAGAGATAAAGATCTACCTATTAGAAAACCTCCTATTGATAGAGATAAAGAAGATCCAGTTATTAGAGACGATGATGAACTGCGTGACGTGATGCATTTCTTGGATGATGATCAAGTTCAAGATTTTCCATGCTTTAATCCAGATTTGACCATAAATAGGAAGCCAGAGTTGACAAAGGTTATGAAATTCAAGTCTGTTACTATTTTGAGAAAAATCTTGAAAGATTTGAGCCTAGTAATTAGAGGATATTTCGAATATGTGAAGAATAACAAGCAACGTGTAACTGTCATATGTAAGCTTCATTGTGGATTTCGTGTTTATGCATCAGCGATCAGTGATGATGGTACTTTCTAGATTAAGTCATTTGTGTTCTAATCATCTATGTCCAGTCCAACCAAAGAATCATCTTGTGGACTATAAGTAAACTGTCACTTTTTTATTCATGCATATGTTGTTACTTTTAAAGCTTACCTTTAATACAATTATAATGCTTCAAGTAACTTGTGTCCTTGATTTTGTAGGTATATTTGTGCCAGATTTCTTGAAGACTTCAGAGACAATCCTAATTGGAAGTTGTCTTCAATTTCCAAATTCTTGTAAAAGAGGTTATGATGACTATCAGACTGAAGCGATGTTAGCGCACAAAGAAGAAGGCATAGAAGATCATTGAGGGCACTGGTAAAAAATAATACAAGAAATTAAGAGATTATGATGATGCCATTTATGCCTCAAACCCAAGAAGTTTGATAACAATTTGTATCGAAGACGGTCCTCCCGAGTATGTAAAAGAGATAAATCCAGTGTCTCCTTTGGAATTTGAATGGGTTCCCTTGTCACCAGTACCCCTTTTCAAATATATGTACATTAGATTCACTGCCCAAAAATCTGCATTCTGTTTTGACCTTACCATTTGTCAGGCTAGATGGTTGTTTCCTTAAGGGCATAGTGGGAGGTCAGCTTTTTTCTGTTGTGGTAGGAGATGGAAATGACACTATGTATCCATTAGCAATTATTGTGGTTGATTTAGAAGACAAGAACTCATGGGGTTGATTTTTGGAGAATTTGATTCGTGAGTTTGGGCATCCAAGTCAGACAGGCATGGTGTTCATGTCAGATAAACAAAAGGTATTCTTTTTACTTGTCTTTCAAATGTGTTAATATGTCAACAATAAGTTAGCTAATTATTTAGCATTTACTTTTTAAGGGACTGCAAGAAGCCATGTATAGATTAATGCTGGGGGTTGAGTACCGCTTTTGCATCAAGCACTTGTACAAAAGTTTCAAGGTTATGTATAAGGGCCATGAATATAAGGAACTATTATAGAATGCTACATCTATGGGGAGCAAGATGAAGTAGAAGTTTTATTTAGATGAGATAAAGAAACTTCCAAATGACGAAGAAGTTGTCAACTTTTTGATGAAGAATGAACCAAGTAGATGGTCAAAGAGCCATTTCAGTTCTCATTGCAAGACACTACTGATTGTGAATAACATCAGTGAATCATTTAATGCATCTATAATTCTAGGGAGGGACAAACCTATTTTGACCATGTTAGACTAGATTAGGAGGAAGATGATGAAAAAGATCCATACCAAATAGGTTATGATAGAAAAATATGAAGGCAACTTGTGTCCCAGTATTGTGAAGGTATAAAGTTTCTTTGTCTGATATTTGTTTGGTTTATATGCTTATAATAAGTTGATTTATATGTTTGATCTTTTGAAAGAAATATTTGTGATGCTTTCGGGATATGCACAATTCTGAGTAAACGAATGAAAAGGCAGAATCAATCTTACTCCTAATATCTGGCATGATTGTTCCTCTTCAATCTGTCCTTTCTTGATCTCTTTCTATCTGGCGGGTTTCTTTTCCTTCACAATAGAAGCAAATTTCGTGAATAATTTGTCTATTAACCCTAGCAAATTACCAACTACTCCCCAAATAATTAGAAAGTATCAAAATAGTCATTATATTCTAACACTTATCACTTAGATCCACCCAATTCTTACATTCTATCCTCTTTAAATGAAGTTTGTCCTCAAACTTACTTGTGTGATCAAAGATGTATAGGTACTTCTCCTTCATTTCTGAACTTAGCTCCTAGGTAGCTTCTCTCTCCGTATGGTTACTCCAATGTACCTTGTCGTATTCCATCATCCTCCTATGGAATTATTGTAGTTTGGAGTCTACGAGACTCAGTGGAACTTTTTCATAACTCATATTCAGGCGAACTTCTGTTGGAACTTCTTGTACTATTTGACCCTCTCTCGGAATGTACTTTTGAAGCATGAACATATGGAATACATCATGTATTCTTGCTAAAATTGGGGGTAGTGTCAATCGATATGCCAATTTTTCTATTCGCTCGATAATATCATAGGGTCTGATAAACTGTGGACTAAGCTTTTCTTTCACTCCAAATCTATGAAGAGCTTTGGTTGGAGAGACCTTCAAGAACATATGATCCCTACCTCAAACTTCATTCCCCTACGATGTCAATCTATAAATTTTTTTATCGATCTTGTGCCGCTTGTATCCGACTTCTTATCATAGGCACTTTCTCAGTTAATTCTCTAAACATTTTTGGACCAAGAATCCCTTTCTCTCCTATCTCGTTCTAGCTTATGGGTGATAGGCACTTCCTTCCATATAAGGCTTCGTAGGATGTTATACCTATACTTGCTTGGAAGCTATTGTTATACGCAAATTCCACTAAAGGGAGGTGCCCTTCCCAATCTCCCCCAAAGTCTAAAACACAAGCCCTTATCAGGTCTTCCAAAGTTTGTATGGTTCTTTCAGACTGTCCATCTGTCTATGGGTGAAAAGTGATACTTAATTGAAATTTTGTCCCCATTGCCTTCTAAATGCTACACCAGAATCTAGACAGAAACCTCATATCCTGGTCTTAAGTAATACTTAACAGAACACCATGAAGTTGCACTATTTTCCTAATATATAATTCTGCCATTTGCTCAATAAACATCCCTGTCCTGTATGCCAAAATATGTGTAGTCTTTGTAAGTCGATCAACTATCACCCAAATAGCATCCTTCCTATGTGTATTCTTTGGCAGCCCTGTCACAAAGTCCATAGTGATCATTTTTCACTTCCATTATAGAACTTCTAGTGGTTGTAAAGGACCCGCTGGCCGCTGGTATTCGACTTTAACCAATTAACAAATCATGCAACTTGCCACATAGTTAGCTATCTCCTTTTTTATTTCTGGCCACCAGAAGCTAAGTTTGAAGTCTTGATATATTTTGGTTCCTCCTGGGTATCCAGAATAATGAGCAGTGTGTGCTTCTTCCAATATTTTGTTCTTCAATTCCTTGGAGACGGGTACACAAATTCTATTATTGTAGTATAGAAATCCATTTGTTCTAGTACAAAATTCATCTATCTCCCCTTGTTTAATTCAGTACCTCAGTAGAGTCAATGTGGTTTCCTGCTGCTTTCCTTTGCCTAATTATATCCGAAGTGTGGGTTCCATCTCCATACTTGCCAATAACCCCATAGATGAGTTATCCTCTAGTTCCAGACTCTTTAGTTCTCGTATCAAATTCTCCTGCCTTGTTGAGGTTGAGGAGGATGTACTTTCTAATAAAGAAGCGTCTATTTCAAGTGAGCTTGAAATGGTTGTTTATTATGGACAGAAGAAATTTGCAAAAGAGAATTCTGGTATTCATGAGGATGGTGCCAGTGAGTATGTGGATTTAATTGCTTATGATGGTGCTCATGAGGATTCAGGGAAACATGGCAATTCAGACCTAAGAATGGTCGTCGTGGAGGGGAACACACATCATCTTGTATGTATGGTGGCTACACATGAGGGAAAACTTACGCTTGATTTGGTTCCTGTTGCGCATGAAGTGGTGAATAATGAACACGAATATGTTACTTTCGCTTTGACTTAATTTGGACAGGAATAATTGGAAAATTTTAATCTGCTTCCTATTAATAAGGAGGCCACAAAGATTGAGAGGTTGGAAGAGCAGAAGACTGTTGTTGTTAGTTCAAGCTTGATTGATGGATAGGGGCAATAAATATATGATAATGCTGCGCATGAACATGAAATGACCAATGATTTATTAGCTATATTGAACAAGACATTGAGGATAGATTTCATAATGGCAGCTTTACTCTAGCTGATTTGTTTGACAAGAGGCTTTGTGGATTGAATACGGAGTCGCTATTAGTTCATATTAGCATTTCTCAAAGGACACAATTTAATGAAAATATCCAAACATCACCCATGTTTTCAAAGAGACACATCTATTCATTTTATTTTATTTATTTTAATTATTTACCAACTTGTGTCTCTTGATTTTTACTTCTTAAAAACCAAAAGACATCAATAATCCCCCACATGGTTAACAATTTAGTCTACCAATCACATGAATGATGACCAATACATACAGACTCTAATCAAAAGTTCTGACATATTATTATTGCATTGAGATAGGTAGTTTGCGGCTTTGAACCTTCTCTAGTAAGATGTTATCAGATTTACTCACTGCTCAGTGGACGCGATGTCTTGAACTGTCAATTTTTTGTGTAAACCAAGATAATAACATTTACACAATAATAACCCTAGTATATTTGGGTTCTCACATTGTGTCCTTTTCGGCCATGGACCTTATCTTGGATTCATAAGTATTTTCCCATTTAACAAGGTATAGTAATCATTAAAAACATAATGCTTAACCTAGCCACACCTCTACAGGTCAACACCTGGGCAGCTTCTGAGAATGAGATAGGTTCCAGATGATTAGTTGAACCCTCCATAACTTAGTTGTCTTGTTGAACCAAGTTTGTGGAATCTCCACTCATCATGGTTGAGTTACCACTATGGATGTCCTTTGGTGTGTGGACTTTAATCCCATTCCCTTTACTGCATTGTACATTTGATCTCGATTGACTCCTTTCATAAAAGGATTAGCTAAATTTTCCCGAGACTTTACTAGAGATCAATTGTCTAATGGTGTTATGTCTCCGACCAATATGTCGAGACTTACCATTATACGTTGTACTTTGTGCTCTCCTTATTACAGACAATGCATTAATACATGAGGTACTAGCTTTTCCACAACATGGAATATCCTCAATGAAGTTTCTGAGCCATTCAGATTCTTCCCTAGCTTTATGTAGTGCTATAAACTCCGACTCCATATGGATTGAGTTATGCACATTTATTTTAGAGGAATTCCAAGACACACCTCCTCTTCCTATAGTGATTATATATTCACTCGTAGGTTTAGAGTCCTTGGTGTCCAATATCCAGTTTGTGTCACTATATTCTTCTAATATAGCTAGATATTTAGCATGGTATATGCCTTGGTTTATGGTATGCTTTAAATACCGTAAAACCCTTTCCAGAGCTAGCTAGTGATCCTTTCTACGATTACTTGTGAATCTAATAAGCTTACTAACTGAGTATGCAACATTAGGATGATTGCAATTCGTTAAATGCATTAAACTCCCAATACTTTGCGTATACCTCAGTTGCGATACTGGGCTAGTTTGTCATAAGCTTCGAATTTCTTGAGCATGCTTTCTACATAGTGGAATTGTGTCAAGGTTCTTTCATCAGCTTTCCTAGAGAGCTTTATCCCTAGTATGATGTCTACTAGACTCATATCTTTCATGTCAAAGCAGACATTTAATATGTTCTTAATTTTTCACAATCTCTTTACTCCTTCTCATAATTAGTAAGTCATCCACGTAGAGACATATAATTATGTAAGCTTTTGGTGTGCCTTTAATGTAATCACATTTATCGCACTTATTGATCTTAGAGCTATTTGACAGCATCGTTTTGTCAAATTTCTTGTGTCACTTTTTTGGTACTTGTTTTAGCCCATATAGTGACTTGACTAGCTGGCATACTTTATGCTCTTGACCAAGAGTCACAAACCCTTCAAGTTGCATTCCTTAATTCTACTTAAGCTTAGGTACTTTGACCTTTACTAGCCACCCCCACACTTTAAGGTAACCATAAGAATGCTTTTTTCCTTTTCATAGCTCGTATAGGGTTTTGACCTTTTTTCTTGTGTGGCAACTTACTTAGAATGAGCTGAGAACTCAACTTCCCCCATATTTCTGGGATAAGCCTGAGCTAATCAATATTGCATTAATCATCTCCTTAAGAGTTTGATTTTGGCATTCAGCCATGCCATTCGAATGAGGCGAATATGGAGTAGTCATCTGACAAATGATGCCGTGTGCTTGACAGAGTTCTTCAAACAAAGCTACAGATGGAGTAGTCGTCTGACGAATAATATTGTGCTCTCGACCGAGTTCTTTAAACAGAGCTACATATTCTTTTCCTCAATCACTTCGGATCATTTTGATTTTTCATGCTGAGTTGATTTTCAACCTCATTCTTTTACCTCATAAAGGCCTCAAGAGCTTCGCCTTTACCTTTAAGAGATATACATAACCGTATCTTGTGCAATCCTCGATAAACATGATAAAGCATATCTTTCCGCCTTTAGTTTGCACGTACTTTATATCCGTATGAATTAACTCAAAGGTATGGTACTTCTTTCCACCGAATGGAAAGGTGCTTTGGCCATTTTATCTTTCACACATACCTCACATTTATCGGAAGGGTTGAACGTTAGATTCGGTAATAAATTTAGACTTACTAATTTTCTTAGCAAGTTTAAATTTATGTGTCCTAATTTATTCACCATAAATTAGAACACTCGGCCAAAATAAAAAGAAGTTTTAACTTTATTCCACCTATCAAAGATATAGTGTATAGTTAATACGTTCATCTTAAAAAGTCCCTTTTCTAGGTAACCCTTGCCTACAAATTGACCACTTTGGTTAGTACATTCACCTCAAATACAAGCTTAAGACCGACTTTGCTTAACAGTGAGTCGGAAACTTAGTTCTTGCTTAACAGTTGACTTCAGGACTACTTTGCCTAGTCTGACAATAAGAATATCCCCTTGTCCGAGTAGATGTACCAAGTAGCTCCTGTGTCCCTTCTCTCGGACTATTCAATAGGTTAGTCTCAAACACCATGGCTGCTAGATCCATCTCGGATAGGTCTTCAGCTAGGTTGACCATTCCTTTATTGTCCATCTTTGGCTGGCAACAATCCTTTGCCATGTGGCCGAGTTTTCTACAGTTGTAACAATCGCCCTTGATCTTCTTATTCTTGGGCTTTTGCTTCTCCTACTTATCCCCAGAGTTCTTCCTCTTCTTGACACTTTTTCCCTCGGCGAGGTTCATGGTGATCTTAGAGGTAGCCTTGCCTTGCTTGACTTTGGACTTTTGGTTATCTTCCTCGATCTAAAGCCTTATAATCAGGTCTTCTAGGCTCATGTCCTTCCTATTATGCTTAAGGTAGCTCTTGAAGTCCTTCCAGAGCGGGGGGAGCTTCTCAATCATCATAGCCACTTAGAAGGACTCGCTGAGTTGCATTCCTTTAGCGTGAATCTCGTGAAGGATCAGCTATAATTCCTGTACTTGGTCGATGATCTTCTTGGAGTCTACCATCTTGAAGTTTAGGAAATGCCCAACGATGAACTTCTTCATCCTGGTATCCTCCATTTTGTACTTCTTCTCGAGTGAACTCCATAACTCCTTAGCAGTCTTATGTACCGTATAGATATTGTAGAGTGTATCGTCTAGTCAATTCAGGACGTAGTTACGACACAGGAAGTCGCTGTGATTCCACGCGTCAAGAGCATTGATCTTTTGTTGATCTGTCTTGTTCTCCACGATTTTTGGTGTGTCCTTTTTTAGGAACTAAACCAGGTTGAGCGTGGTTAGATAGAACGTTATCCTCTACTGCCACCTCTTGAACTTAGTGCCATTGAACTTCGCTAGCCTTTTGGCATGGACAATTCCTGGTACCGTAGTCAATGCAATGGTATTACCTAATACTTGTCACTGAGATTGATTGCAAATGAGAAGGACCCCTCTATTTATAAGGGTAGAGGCTGCCATCCCAAAGGGCCACAAGCACACTCAAAACAGACACATCCTAAGACCAGCAGGCTGTCTGTGAGTGATCGTGTCTCTTCTGAGGCTTCTGGATAGGCATTCAGTCTTCGTGTCCCTTCGGATAGCTGTCTGGTGATGTAGCACAGCGGAATTAACTTGTTCAAATGGTGTTTAGCTTAAAGAACTAAAGGATAAAACTTAGAACATCCAACTTTCATTGAACAACTAAGGGGTTTGAAGGATCAAACGGCCAGCTAGGGCAGATTGTAGCTAACGTGCAAGTCCATGCACAAGTTCATGCAAATCCATGCATGTTACCCTAAGGTAATTCAGAGATCAATCTCAATTCACTCAATAATGTTTATTCATGTATTTGGACGACATTATAAAGGAAATAAGTGTTCTTGGTTGGTCATAAAGCCTTATCGACCAAGAGACACAATTACATGAATCTGAAATAATAACATACATGCTTAGCAATAAAGAAATGAATCTGAAATAAGGTGCATGAATCCCATTTAATCTGTGAGGCTGTTGGTCTTTGAAATTCCGAGCGGATCTTTGGAGCTGGTCCACGCACATGCGAGCTTGTCCATGAGCAATAAAGATGTTCCTACATCATCTGGCTACCATATCCAGTCCTCATCGGGTCCCTTCGCTGGTCAGCCTTATCCACCAGCCTTGTGTCTCATCACAGACAGGGACCTTATCCTCCTCTCAGCCTCGCGTCCTGTCGCTGTCTGGGTTTCAGATTACTCCAGAATTTTCCAAAATATTTAAGGCTCCTCAGAGCTACTCGCGATGTGGCGATCGTGCGAAGTGCCAAGTGCACCTTAATGCACCCGAGCACCCACTCCCAGCCTCGAGCCTATGCACGGCCCTGTGCTCGTACCTTAAACGATGCTTTGCATCATCTTATGCTTGTACTCATGCTCGGACGGTGCTAGTTGATGCCATCTTCAAGTACACAAATCTCGTCTTACGATTGTTGGGTCGTCGGATGGTATGTACTTAATTAGGATTGGACTATAGTCGAGGCAAGTGTTGGACACTTTCTCCGTAAGACGAGATTGTCTCGTATATTTCAGTGCACTACAGGCTATGACAATCATCCCTAAGATACAACGACTATTTCGGGTGTTTCCAAGATCATTGCACACGATTCTCGAAACTTTCGGGCGAACCCTTATATACCCGGAACTTTCAGACTCTTTCTAAAGAATGGAGGAAAAGAAGACAATTATGCTAGGATGATGCAAGTTGCTTGGATGAATAAAATGGCAAGAGGAGTCTTCTTTATATAGGTGTTGAAAGGCCATGTTTGACATTTCTCAAAAGACACAATTCAATGAAAATATCCAAACATCACCCATATCTTTAAAGAGACACATTCATTCATTTTATTTTATTTATTTTAATTATTTACCAATTTGTGTATTTTTATTTTTACTTCTTAAAAACCAAAATACATCAACAACTAATTCGCAAGGATTCTCAGGATTCAAAACTAGATCCAGATGATCGTTATTACAGATGAGGATGAGGTTTAATGCAACTAATGGTATCCTGACTCTGACTTCTCTTGTTGTGATTGAGTTGACCTCTAATGCATTTGGAAACTCGAGTTCATTTGCTTATGATGAATTACGATGATTTCTACCTCCCGTCTGTCGAGAACATTCTTCCAAGTCAAAGAAGAGGACTTTATCGGTAAAAAAAAAAATAGTTTCATATTTTTAATTTTAGTTTACTCGTAATAAATTTCTCTTTTTTCATCTTCATTGTAATTTTTTTTACTTATTAATTAAAAATAATTAAACTATAGCAACGATTAATAACAGATATTTCAGATTCAACTCGCGGAGGAAATCACTACACTACAACAAAATGAGTAAGGATGATAATGGGTAAAATAGGGTATTGATAGTATTCTCATAGTTGGATTCATATCTTACCCACGATCCTGTAAATATTTTTTATAAAGACCGGATACAGACAACCCTAGTCTAATCAAAGATCCATGTCTTATCCATAGACTCGTTACTTTATACCATAATTTTTAAAATTTTAATATATTCCATATATAAATTAAGAAAAATAATAAAGTCTATATAATAAAAAAAATAATATCAAACTAAATTTAACTTAAATAGTAACATTTAAACTAATAATATAAGCATGGTTCAAAAGTTATCAATTAACTCATAAGTGATAAATATAAAGTTCGAAAATAAAATAATTTCTTCCTAATTTTTCATGTGATTTCTGAATAAGTCTTTGTGATTATCTTATTGATCCCTTCTTGCTCATGTAATATAATCCTTCACGGTTTCTTTTACATCTGAATATCAAATTTAATTACTTAATTAGTTATTTAAAATATGATATTTTAATAAAAAATTAAAATTATATATACCTATAATATCATTATCAACATCATCAATAAATTAAGCATATTCCACACTACTTGCACATTATACTGAATCTCTTGAATAAACTAAGATAACAAACTTAAGCACATTATTTTAAATCACAAACTTGATAAAATATATCATTATCGAATTACTTTTTGGTTAGGTATTACGATTTTTTTGTTAGCAATTAGGTTTGTCTAATTAGGTGCTAGAATTTTTTTTAGTTAATTTATATATGTATTATAATTATTTTCATAATAAAATAATTATAGTTAGTAAGATCTAACTAATAGATTTATTGGTAAGGTTTAACTAATGGGTCTATGGGTAAGGTCTGGGTCTGAGTTTATCAACCCAATCCAAATCTAGATCCTATTAAAATTAATATACATAAATATATACTTTACCTATGACCCGTAGACCCTAAGATCCACTAGGTAAGGTAAGGGTCTCACCCATAGGATATGGATGTTTTGCCATTCTTGAAAATAAGTCCAATTCGACGATTCAAAAGTCAAGAAAAGTGAAATAAACGTGCCCACATTTAAAAAGGAAGGGCAGAACTTGATATCGGTCAAAAAAATTACTTTAGGGTGATAATCAAATTAAAGAGTTATCTAGTTTTAGAGTGTATAAAAATAAATATTTACACACTTAATATATATATATATATATATATATTAAGTTCAATACTTACTTATACATCAATTTAACAAAAACAAAATTGATAAATTATATTTATTTATTAGTCTTTTTAATAATAAAACATTTTGAGTTTTTGACATCATTGATTATTAAAATATTCACTCCATTAACATTTTTTTCATAATAAGATGATTATTTCAATAATCATTTGAAGAAGATTCAAAAAGTGAAGAATAATGTATAAAACAAATCAAATAAGCAATAAATAATCAAACATAAATTTTTTTGAATCCTTTAAAAGATAATCAAACAATAATCGCTTAATCAATATTTTCAAAAGAATAATCAAACAAACAAGCCTAAGGTAAAGAAATATCTTAATTTATTTTTTGAAACTTTAAACTATATAAAATTAAATTAATTAAAATATTGATTATCCAAAATTTGGGATCGTTATTAAATATAGAATTTATGAAAAATATTATTTATAATAGAAAGAGAGGTTTATCAAATTGTAACAATAGGTACAACTTAGGACCCAAAGTTTTATCCAATTAAAAATACTATGACTTGAAAAAAAATCAAATTAAATGAACAAGCAAAGAAAGACGAAAATAATAGAACTCGAACGAAGAAAAACTTTGAAAAATGAGGAAGAAGAAGAGGAGTAGGAAGAAGAAGCCATCCTACTCAGATGCCACGCAGGATAACAAACGACATGGTGGCGCAGACGGACGTGGACAATCATATGGCCGAACACCTCTCTGGGTTGTCCGAGATTTGAACATGTCCGAGAAAGTAAACCACAGGGACAGAATTTAGAAGAAAAAAAACTACACTGTTTTTTGGAAACAACCAAACTATAGTGTACTTAAATGTACTTTTACCAAGAAGATAAGACCACTCCTCTTTTGTTGATTTTCAGAACTGTATTAACTTCTCAATTAGTATATACCCATTCAATAAAACGAATTGCAAATCAATCCATCGTATTAAAATGAAAGGTAAATTACATCTGGTCCCCTGTAGTTTGGCATATTTAATGCTCACACTCCCATTTTTTGTAAACTGATTAAAAAAACCCATACTATTTGAACAAATTGTACAATTTCTCCCCTCATGCCAGATTCGGCATTTTTTCCGTCGAGAAGGCACAGAAAAAGACTAAAATGCCCCCCTTTCACTTTTATAATCATCATCATCAGACAAAAAGAATTCCGGTAGAGGGAGAACCCTAAACCCGACCGACTTGTCTCCCAGCACCCTGCAATGCGCACACGAAATTTATGTCCAATCTAATACAATAATTAATTCCCAACTCCAACGCGATCGTCACGATTCATATCCTGGTGTAACCTCTACTTTGCAATGGTCGCTGGCTTTTGCTACCAACCACAGATAGCAGACCCCCTTCGGCCACAGTCTCCTCGTCCAGAAACAAGTCCTCTGTGCCCCTAAACGCTGCATGAACCCCCACCAGAACCACCCTAACTATGAGTGCAACCAGTACGTTCAACCCAATGCGGTAAATACCAATGCAACAACAGTGAGCAGCGCAAGACCGAGCAAGACAAAGCGGTCATCAAGTGTTCGACCAAATGCCACAAAGGGACTGTCATGCAAAAAATAAAGGAAGAGCCAAAGGACGAACACACAGATGAAGACGATCATGGAGACGTGGTGCTAGAGGTGCCCGAGGAAGAGGATCGAGAGCAAGACCATGGCGTAGTTGACCCAAAAGTAATTGAGGTTAAACTTGACCCGGTCTAGGGCTTCTGGGTAGTTGTAGGGCCAAGACTAGGAGGACAGCCTAAAGAGCTCCGACTAGGGGCGGTGCGTCGCCATTAGGGATCTGGCTCTAGTTCTGGTGCGGCGGCCTGTGGGATGGAGGTTAGGGAAGATGCGGAGGTGGTCGGTGTTAGAGGTTCCGAAGTGGCGGTGGTGGCGGTCGGGAGGGATCCGTAACTCCCGGGTGACTTTAGTGACATTTCCTAGATCTGGGCCTTCTCGTCAACAATAAAGAATAGGGTTAAAAGTGAAAGGGGTTCTCGTGCCTTCTCGCCGAACAAATGCCAATTCTGGCATGAGATATGAAATTGTACAATTTGTTAAAATAGTAGGGTTTTTTAATTAGTTTGCAAAAAACGGGGGTGTGAGCGTTAAATATGCCAAATTAGGGGGGTCAGATATAATTTACTCTAAAATGAAAGATAGTAAAACTACAAATCATGTTTTTTATCTCAATCAACGAGTGGCAATTAAAATACTAGTATTCTTCTTTGGTTGTGATCAATGGATCTATTATTTCTTTTATTTTAAATAAAAATGCAAAAAGTCACTTTTAGTACCATGTGGTTTCTGCGAAAATTACTTTAGTACCCTGTAGTTTAAAACCTATCAATCGGATCATACCTCACCAATTTTCTATCACTTTGGTCCCAAAATTACGATAATACCCCTCCATCAATCAGAACCTAACCAAACCCAATTTAACCTGACCCAACCCACATCCAATTCAACCCAATGGGGCGTAAAAATAGGATATGACTCGGATTGAGCTGAAATTTTACAAGAAGTATCCTAAAAATACACATGATTTACAAAAAAAAATTCAGGAATTTTAGAGGTCCGAAAGTATTTTTTTAGTTTTCGATGCACTGAAACTTCGTAAAATTGTATAAAATAGAAAATGCGTCCAATTGAGTTGAAACTTTTCCCAATGATGAATTTTGGTTTCTAAATTTATTAGAGATTCTGAAGGTTTCTAGGGACAAGTTTCAACTCAATTGGATATATTTTCTATTTTTTACAATTTTACGAAAGTTCAGCACTTTGAAAAATAAAAAAATACTTTCGTGCCTCTAAAATTCCTAAAATTTGTTTCGTAAATCATGTTTATTTTTAGGATGCTTCCCCTGGGACAAGTTTCAACTCAATTAGATGTATTTTATATTTTATACGATTTTATGAAGTTTCAGTACATCAGAAAATAAAAAAATACTTTCGGACCTCTAAAATTCCTGAAAGTTTTTTAGTAAATCATGTGTATTTTTAGGATACTTCTTGTAAAATTTCAGCTCAATCCGAGTCATATCCTATTTTTTACGCCCCATTGGGTTGAATTGAATGTGGTTTCGGTCGGGTTGAATTGGGTTTGGTTAGGTTCTGATTAAGGGAGGGGTAGTATCGTAATTTTGGGACCAAAGTGATAGAAAATTGGTGAGATATGACCCGATTGATGGGTTTTAAACCACAGGGTACTAAAGTAATTTTCGCAGAAACCACAGGGTACTAAAAGTGACTTTTCCCAATAAAAATTATCTATACTTTCTCCATTTGATTCCTCCAATTTTTTTATTTCACAAACAATAAAATTAAGATCAAGCTCAACAAAGATAATCATGTGTTAAAAAGAACTTTGAGCTTTAAATAGCTAGAGCGTGAATGAGCAGCTCTACCGAATACAACATGGTTTCAACCTAAAAAGATAATCTGACGTTTACAGCTCTTACAAATTGGAGGAATTATCCCCGTCTGTCCCTCGCAGATGGACATAGCAATTTATGTCAAAGCAAAAGATATATGCATTGAAGTTCGCTGGTACATCATCACATATTTGAAGTATAACTCCATTCCACCATGCATCTTTTTCTCCTCTCCCATCTACAAAATCCTATCAACAAAAGGTTCACTAGAACCTTCCGGTCAAAATGCCACTCCTGCTGATACTTTCTACCTGACTGGTACGAAGGAGAAACAAGCTGTGAGGTTTGCTTCACCAAAAAACTAGGCACGTGCCTCTAGAGTTCATGGGTTCCTTCATCTTCACTATGGTTTCTCACTGATTCATCGTCGTGCACTTCTCTTGGGGATATTTTGGCTTGCTTCTTCAATGGTGGAGCAAAATGGTTATCTAGAGTAGCATCGCCAGATTCGGGCGGCGGTGATTCTGCCCTGCCAAGCTGCAGCTCTGCGTCGGCACTCGAGATCCAGGTAAGGGGCTTCGCTGCATCCAAACAAGCAATGGGTATCCCGTTTATGTCAGAACACGAGAACTAACGAGCCACTTTCACTTTGGCAGCTACATTATCAATACATACTCTAAAAGCCAGAACAGATTCACATTTAAACAAACAATCAGACTGATTTTTGGATCATAAAAAAGATGGCAATAGATGACAGATTAGACGGAGTGTTGCAGCAGAAGCTAAATAGAGTCAGAAGAAAAGTAATTATGTGTGGTTAACTTGCATCACCTTCAATAGGTGTAGCGTTATCACCAGGAGCAATACGGGTACGCTTCCTCACATAATTTTCTTCCAAAGGCCTAGGGGTCTGAAATGAGAATCTTTCTAGAGATATGCCTTCTCTCATAAATTCTGGATGCTCCGACAAGTATCTACACAGTTCAGAAATGTAGTTCTTATGTTAACGAGCAGATAACACCGTCAACATATACACTGTCAAACACTAAGAAACCCACAAAGTGGTGCACATCCCAATGATAAACCTTACTTTTGGACCTCAACTAGGGAGCGTAATGTCTTGCCCGATGGAGCAACATAGTACCTGAAAATTCAGTAAAAAAAAACCAATCAAGAGAGTTGTATTTGCCATATTAAATTAGTTTATAGTGGAAAAGCATCAATATACAATCTAAAAAAAAACTCCAAAAAACAGAAAACTTGGAATCGCAGTGCTCTGTTGTGGCCTTGGCAACCACAAAACCTTATTCATACATATCGTACTCAAAATACAAACTTTTCTCTATCTTATCAAATAACAGAAAACAATAGAGCCTGAGCATAAAGCTAGTGCATCCTACATTTCTCTGTCACAGAGCAGCAAGACAAACTTCTATGTCCTTTCATCTGAACACTGACTCGTACATTAATTTACACATCAATATACAGGTGAGAGCTCAAATCGATATGGACTAACATTGTGACCCTAATGGCCTGTTTGGATTCAAGATCCTTATTCTTTGAGAACATATCATTC
>SOPF01027861.1:26301-69606 GCA_012979155.1 Hypericum perforatum
TTTGATTGACTTAATTTGTGTTGGGATTATTTGTACGCATCTGTGACCGCGGAGAGGTTAAATACCGTATGTGACCCGCGAGAGCGTTCTGAATGATTTGAAATCCGCGGAGGGGGTATATCCTGTTTGTGACCCGCGGAATTTCGTCGTGAATTAGTTGGAACTTGTTGGAATTATTTGTACGCATCTGTGACCGCGGAGGGGTTAAATACCGTCTGTGACCCGCGAGGGCGTTCAGAATGATCTGTATTCTGCGGAGAGGGTATATCCTTCGTAATCAGTCTGTCTATTTTGTTACTTGTCTTGTTATATGTTTATTTGAGCTAGAGTAGCAAGGAAATATGTACGACTTACTGAGTTGCGTAACTCACCAAATGCGCTATTTGTTTCAGATCTACCGGATGTGACTAGGGCACGGGAGTAGGACAAGAAATCAAGTGAGAGTGAAGCATGCATTTATTTACCGATAAATAATCTTAGTACCTTAAGAAACTATTTTGTATTGAAATAAGCTTGATGGACTTATTGGATATTTGATATTGATGTTGAAATAATTTAACTCATTAAGAGTAATCTCTTTTTACGATGGTTGACATGCCTAGTTTTCGGGGCGTGACAGTACCAATGTGTACTTTTCCATAATTTTTATTATTTGATTTATTAGATCTAATATGGGATGGTATAAAAAATTGATGTCATTTTGTTAACAGGTTTTAGCGACTGTTTTGTATATTAAGAAAAGAAAACTGTGTAGTGACTATGCAGCGAAACAACGAAAATTTATCATTTTAATTTAATTAATCCAATTTAAAAATAATTTAATAAAAAATATAATTAAATATTCTGTAATTTGAATATTAAAAAAATGAGTGTATGATTATTTTTTTTTCAAATTTAGTTTATATAACTTATCTTTTTAGGATTTCCAGTCACATTTCTGTCCACATTTGTCAAAACGAAGTTCAATGGTTAATTTACTAATTTAGTATAAACCTCGGGAGGAAGAAGACAAAAAGCGATGCAACCTAATAACCAAATAAGCCCCCCTCTCGGCGCGCGCTCTCTCTCTCCAACTAAACAAAGTCAATACAAGGAGAAGAAGAAGCAGCCACAACTAAGATAGGTTAAGAAGAAGAAGAAGAAGAAGAAGAAGAAGAAGAAGAAGAAGATGGGGGGAGGAATGGAAACGAACAAGAACAAGTTCATAGAGGAGTGGGGGGCGGCCAGGGAGAATCTGGAGCACAACTTCCGCTTCAACCGCCGCTCCCTCGCCCTCATCGGTATCTTCGGCATCGCTGTCCCTTTCTTCGTCTACAAGGGCGTAGTCAGAGACTTCGTAACCCCTCTCTCCCTCCCTTCTCTCTATCTTAGCCTAACCCTTTTCTCTTTACAGTATCTTTTAGCTGAATCAGAAATGGTGTGAATTTGGGGATCTCGTGATGTGTTCTTTGTGAATGAGTTCGAGTTCGGCTTCGGGTCTTGGGCTTGTGGGTTTTGTTGAGGTTGAGTAGATTTTCGTTTCGGGTTATGGAGTTCGGTGGATGAAGACTCTCATTTTAGTTTCAGGGCATTGTGGTTCCTTTGCCTTATTTCTTGTGTTTTGTGTTCTTTGCTATTGAGGTTCTGAAACTATTTGTGTTTGCGCTTCGGTAGAGGAGTCGGGTCATTTGGGCGATTGTGACTTCAATTATTTGATCTTGCGTGACTGAATCGCGGAGGAGGTGATTGAATTTCTTACTCTTTGGTTGCGCAGTCTGTGCACGTCACATTGGTTTGATGTCACTTTTGGTTCCGTAGTCTCTCCAAAATGTGCGTAGTTTTTTTTAATTAGCACCAATATGGGATTATACATGGAAGCCAGAAGCAGCTGGTTGTAGATTGAAGTGTCCCAGTCTAGTATCCAAAGTAACACTGTAGATTTCTTCACATTTCCAGCTCCGAATTGCCGAAGATTATCCATTTAACTCCTCTCTCTACATTTCTAGATCCTGACCTGAAATTATTGCTGTTTTTGGCCTTCATTGAGAATCTTACTATCTTTAGCGATGAAGACACCAGGAGACGAAACCTACAGTTTTCTTCATCCTTTTGGGGTTTTCTGAGAAGAAACTTAAGATCGCCGAACTACACATTGAAAAACAAAGAGGAGCAGATTCTCTTCTTTAAATGCCCCTTGTTTAAGCTCTCGTATCAATAGGAAGATGTGCATTCAAGACTAAAGTTTTGGCTAATTTGTGACTGCCAACTAATGTTCAATGAATCCATTTTTGCACATTGCTTCGGCTACTTGCTGAATATTCTGGAAAGTTGCAGATGCATGAGAATTTTCACTTAACCATGACAAAGATGATGCCAAGTTGCTATGTATGACTTCAGACAACTTCTTGTACTGGTCGTAGCATAGTTGATAATGAGGATTTATTTATACCTGTGTCGTCTTCTGCTTCTTGTTGGTTATTCCCTTTGTTATTCACCATTTATAGTTTTTATGATCTCTGATCCTTATCTTTCTAAAATTCTTTATTTCCAGCACATGCAAGATGAGGAGGCAGGCCGGCCATATAGGAAATTTCTGTAAGCGTCTTTCTCGCGCAGCGCCATAATAATTGATGCTTCTTTCCCGACCTTGCAATTGTACACACTGTTTCTTCAATCAGTTGTTGTTGTAAAATCATTTTGTGCATTTTGGGATTCATAACGTGGCTGTGAAAGCTTGGAACTCTGCGTTTGGCTGTTTTGACTTTCATTATTCTCTATGTTCGAAGAAATTATGTTCAAGTGGTGCCGGTGTTACGATGCCACTTGAAATTTCCGTGTCTTTCCAAAGTGGGATGTCGATGAGTACTATATGAATCGAATTCTACCCGGACTATGATTTAGAGATGGGACCTATGTTAGACTGTAAGAACGGGACCTTTGTTTTCCCTCCTCCCCCTCTTTATCCTCTATCTCTATATTCGTCAGATACATAAAAATATAAAAAGCGAATATTATAGTAAGCACTTTTATTTTAGAGCAAATTCCTCAGGTCCCTAATTTTTGCTAAAATTATTATTTTTGTCCTTCCTGTTTCGAAAAAGAGAATTTCGTCTCCTTACTTTACTTAATTATCACTCTTAGGTCCCTGGTATCGGAATCTGAAAATTTTTGCGGCACCAAGTAATCTAAAATGTCTATTTTGTCCTTTAGCCAAAAATTAGAAAAACTCAACATCCTCGTACTCTTCCATGCCAAAAATTTCTCCGGCACCAAACATGGCAACCGCACTCTTTCATCCTCCGTATCAGTTCCATCACCACATCAACCTTTTCCATTTTACAAAGAGCATTCATAATGGTAGTGTAGCTAACCACGTTGGGTTTGCACCCGCTCTCGGACAACCCTTTCAAAACAATGAGTAAGTAATCTCATCAGGCTAGTACCCTCTCTTGGGCATTTCATCGAGCAGGTTAACCGCTTCTTCCAAACTGCCCTCCGAGAAAAGCCCATTGATCAGGGAGCCGAGAGTAACCATGTCAGGCTTGTAACCCATCTTAAACAATTGACCAAGGACGTAGAACTCGAGTCTTGGCCTGGCGGGGAAGCGGGAGAGGCAATCAAGAAGGATGTTGAGGGTATAGAAATCAGGTGGGACACCCAAGAGGTGCATTATCTTATAGAGGGAGACGATGGTGAGGTGGTGGTTGTGCTTGGCGACGGCGGAGAGGAGATAGTTGAAGTGGAAAGAAGGAGGAAGTGGTCGGGTCCCGATCATCTGTCGAAATGGGACAATGCCTCTTCGAGACGGGTGAACATCTTCTTCGTCTTCTCCTGGTTTCGACCACCGTTGCAAGTACTGGTTGAGATGGAGCGGACGGTGGAAGAAGAGTTTTTTAAATTTTTATCTAAAGGGAAAAATAGACATTTTAGGTCCCTTGGTGCCGGAGAAATTTTCCGATTCCAGTACCAGGGACCTAAGAGTCTAAGAGTGATAATTAAGTAAAGTAGGGGGACGAAAGTCTCTTTTTCGATTAGGAGGAACAAAAATAGTAATTTCAGCAAAGACTAGGACCTGAGAGTAATTTGCTCTTTATTTTATCATCAATAACCAAAAATTAAGAAAAGAGACAGGTGCCACTCCGATGAAATTTATAACCTATGCCGGTATATTCTAAAATTTAATAATGATATAGAATATAAAGAGTCTCGTTTTTAGAATCCACAAGTTTGATATTTTGGTTTAAGTATCATCTCTTGAAAATAAATTATCTTTGCGTTTCCCAATAATTGTATCTATCATTTGCATAGAATATTGGAGAAAAGGAAGAGTCAGGTCTTGAACCCAAATAAAATCAACTATAATTTAACTCTGAGTGTAGTCCCTGTCAATATTCTAAACATAATGAATGATATAGAATATAAAGAGTCTCGTTCTTTAACTTCATAAATTTGATATTTTGGTTTCTGTAACATCTCTTCATAATTAATTAACTTTTTTCATTTCTGACGCTTTAATTTGTATTTATCTCTTGAAATAGACTTTGTGGGGAACGACAGGGCATTGTAGTTACAGTACCAATGCGAATTAATAAAGAGATTGCATTCTTTCAAGGATCTAGTTCTTACCAACTTAAAAATTGAAAGACGTCTCTAGAAAAAAATAACATCAGCATAGCCTTTATAACCACGCTCTGATGGATCCGAACTCTTCCATTCCATTCCAAATCATCAAAAGTAGTCGACCCTCCTCCCTTTAGCTCATCTGTCGAAGCACTTTCAAACCTCTATACCAATTATCACAACTCCTCCTTAGACCTGCATCTAGGGCATTGGCACTATCCAACATACAAGACCAATTACTATCAACTCCTTTGTCCCGAGATATACTTGGTTGTTTATGAAATGGGCAAAGAATGCCCCAAGTAGATGGTCATGTACAAGCTTCATCCTAGAATTGCAGCAAAGAGGCTTCTAGGGTACAAGTTATTGTACATCTCTGAGGACTTACTCTATCTAGTGGTGTTGATGAACACCTTTGTTGCGAGGTTTCGCATGCCTAAATGCATAACTCGCACGTCTATTTTTTTTATCGTCGTGCAAGTTCGAAGCACTATATAGTAGTCAGCATTCGCAAGTTCACGCACGTTCACTTTCTTTGTGGATGTTGGCTATTATATGATGCTTTGGGCTTGCATTGTGGTAGTGAAAGTAGATGTGCGTATGCATTTAGGCATGTGAAGCTTCGCGAGAAGGGTGTCGATATGATGTATAAGTACCACACAGCAGGCACTTCATTGTTGGTGTCTTTGGTGGACAGGAGGATTACGATGAAGACTTGTGGTAGCTGATTCTATCCATTGATCTTCTATTCTACATTTTTGATGAGTAATAAAATTTTACTTTTAAATTTTTTTTTTCTATTCTACGGTTTCAAATAAGAGTATTATTTGCAGACTTAAACGAGTTCTTCCCAATTTTAATCGGACTGGGTTGTTTGTACGTTCGTGTAATAGGTCATCGGTATGTCGAGAGTCTTAGTCCAGCGTAAGCAATGTCAAATAAACATCGTCCTTGATAATTTGCGGCGGATAGAAATGCCAATATTAAGCAATGAACAAAGCTATTGGAGAGGAGAGCTTTAATTAATCTTGTATTCAACAGTTTCACGGTAGTATTTCTTTTGTGGAAGTAGATTCGGGTCTCAAAGTCAATGTGAATGCCAACAGTACCCAGCATTGTTGTTTTATAATTTTGGAACATTTAGCAGTCTATAATTGTGATAGTCGGGCGTGAATGTTATTTTTTAATTGTTTGTCTCGTAATCTGCAACTCGTTTAGCATGGCAAAGTAAGCTGATATTGTCATTTCGATAAGGGAATGCGGGTTTCAATTGTTTAATTTTCTGGTGTTGCATGGGTCAGACTGATTTTGCTGAAAATTACAACAAATGAAAACATAGATAATACACATTGTAGAAAATATGTATTCTTACCAACTTCAAATACATAAAATTATGGAAAGTGAATTGCAACTATGTACGAGACTTTATTGTACGGTATCAAGGAGAAGACTACATTGACAATGCCATTCGTCGACTTTTTTGACAAGGTCCGTCATAATATAGAGAGTCCGAGTCCAGTAATTTAAGCGAATCGGTTTCCAACTCCAAAAGAAATTTGTATGCTTAATCTCCTATGTGCACCTAGCTTGGCATATTCATTACCAGAAATTTTAATCGGCGGGGATAACTGTTCGTTTGTTTTTCTGCATATTTTCAAGGGAGAACATGGCAATTTGGGTGAAACTTATGTTGATAGTTTGGCTCTTGTCTGAAAATTCTTTGTGCGGTTTCTTTGGCTTTTATGATAATTTGTGATTTATATCATGTGGTTGCGTTCGTCAGTTCTTCTGAATTTGTGCAAACATTTTTACGTTCGGGAGAGCTAACCCTTTGTTAGTTCAGCAACGATCAACGATGTGGTCAAATGAACTCCAGCGATTCTTGGAAATATTTCTCATTATCTGTTTGTTCGTTATTAAAAATTTATACACACTTTTATCTCTCTTCTAAATAAATAATATGATTATTGGAAAATATGCTATTTTTATAAGCAATTAGTTTGAATTTTCAAGAATTTTACATATTAGTTTAGTGTATTCAAAACTCGAAAGGAAGTGAAAATGCCTTAAAAAAAATAAGCAAGAAGTTTAAAGTTGCTGTTTTTTCAATATTTACTAATTGCTCTTTTTCTCAGGGGCTCAAGCTCAACCCAAATTTAAATTGTGACGCGATGGCTAAGCATTAAATATTCCTTCGAATTATATATTCAGCACAATGCTCGATTAGATTATTATGTTAAATTCAGTATAAATGGATTACGATTCTAACTTGCCCAAACGTTTGTCCGTAATAATATCGTAAAACTGGGCTTAGAAATATCAGCCAAATGATGTAAAAAACGAATGGCCGCTGATGTTGGTCGTCGATAATGGTGACTAATTCCTAAAAAAGAAATCGTCATTCCCTATAATTTTCTTTTATGTTCATTTTTTGGTTTAGACCTCCCAATATTGCGTACATATATATCAACTAATCAAATTTCAAATTATATTAAATTGCATATGGTTCCAAGAATTTACGGATTAGAATTTAGAGCCTGTAAAATAATAATAATAATAAGCGAATAATCTTCAAAGAAATTGGAACAGGCAACCGTCAAAGACTTGGGAAGGACCAGCAAACAAAGAAGCTCATAGGAATGGCAAGTTCAGGGTCTCAGAAATATTCATCTCCCTCCTTCAATTTGCCTCACGATAGTGGAATCCTTTACCAAAGCCAGCCGATATCGTTATGAACTATTCAGTATTACTTAGAGGTATATGCTGATTTATTTTATACTTTTTCTAATCTTCTCTTTTGGTATTACTTGGGCAACATTAACTTGAACTATTTGATATGAATCCCTGTGAGGAAATTCACAACTCGGACCGTTTGCTACTATAGGGTGAAGAAAACTGCAACTTGCGATTTACACTATGCAACGAACCTTGGTATTGATTCACCTCAACCCGAAGCAAGAAAATCGAGAACCTTAGTCTAAGGTCGAATCACGCTACAAACGGTGATGGATAGATCATTTGATAAGTGAAAAGTTTCGTCCTAACTAAGCACATCAGCCTAAGCAAGAACACACAATGAGTTATCAAACTCGCAAGTTTTCTTATGCCAAAAGATGTCTATCACGTTTTATTGCTAGGAGTATTTTATATAGGCTCCAAAAGTATCAAAATATTCCTAAACAAAACAACTCCTAAAAAGGAGCTTCTAAAATCTTGCCAAAATCTAAATTCTTAAACAAGGAGATTCTAGCCAAATTGAAACAAACTAAATAAGAAATAATCTAACATATATATGTATAATATATAATATATGCATGTCTAAAATAGGTTGATGCACGTCCAAAATAGGCTGGTCTTCACACGTGCATGCTTCCAGAAGATTGCGTTCATCCTAAGCTTCCAAATTAGCTTCATTCCGAAATAGTGTATGCTATGCTTCCAAAATAGCTTCAATAATGTGCATGGGCTTCTTGGATGTCCTTGGTCTTGCACGAATTGATTTGAGCCCAAATCCCTTGAATTATCCATTAAATTTCAATTTGAAATTTCTTGCTCATCAGATTCATATCACTATTATCCACCTTGTGTAATTAAATATTAACTAGGTAATAGTAAATAATGAACTTGAGCGTTCTTAAATTGTTTCAATGGTTTACCTGGTATCGTAGTCTCGGTGTTTCATTATAATAATAAAGATTAAATACACTTAAGTACAAAAAGACTAAAATATTTACAACAATGAAATTTTCATATGGAAAATTTTAGGGAAAATTACCCTCAGGCCCCTCGGGTTTGCGAAAATTCGTGTTTTAGCCCCCCTATTTTTTTTTATTATCATTCAACCCCTGAATCTTGTCAAAAGTATATAATTTAGCCCCTTTCGCCGGAATCCGGCGATTTCTCCGGCGAAATGGCACCTAAGATTACTAAAATACCCTTTTCCTTTAAAAAGTAAAACAATAAATTGAAACACAATCGTAATTCATATTGAGCTAAAATTTTTCATGAAGCATCCTAAAAATATACAAGATTTACGTAAAATATTTCAGAAATTTTTGAGGTACAAAAGTATTTTTTTTATTTTCCAACATGCCAAAATTTTGTAAAATCATGTAAAATAGAAAATTTGTTTAATTGGGCTGAAACTTGTTCCATGTGTCTTTTAGCATATTTAATGAATTTAGGAATCAAAAAGTTTGGATTCTCATGAGCCAATTTTGAAAAAGTCTACGGATACCAAAAATATAGAGTTTTAATTTATTTTTTTACAAAAGATGGAGTCTTTAGTAAAGATGATAAAGGACACATAGAACAAGTTTTAGGTCCTAAATTCACTAAATATGCTTAAGAACACATAGGACAAGTTTCAGCCCAATTAGACAATTTTTTTATTTTATATGATTTTACAACATTTTGGCACGTTGGAAAATAAAAACAAAATACTTCTGTGTCTCCAAAATTTCTGAAATATTTTACGTAAATCATGTATATTTTTAGAATGCATCATGAAAAATTTCAGCTCAATACGAATTATTATTGTATTTCAATTTATTTTTTTACTTTTTAAAGGAAAAGGGTATTTTAGTAATCTTAGGTGCCATTTCGCCGGAGAAATCGCCGGATTCCGGCGACAGGGGCTAAATTATACACTTTTGACAAGATTCAAGGGTTGAATGATAATAAAAAAAAATAGGGGGGCTAAAACACGAATTTTCGCAAACCCGAGGGGCCTGAGGGTAATTTTCCCAAAATTTTATTATACCCCCGTTCCAAATAAAAACTTCAGAAAACTAATGCAAGGCTAAATCTTCCAAACAGATCACACAAATTTAAAGTTGTATTCAAATTCTTCTTTCAATTTAAATAAATCAAATATTGATGATATTTTCGTAATTTGAATTAAATAAATTATAATTCAAATTTGTTAAAATTCGTGGTGAACCTAATCGTGCTCCTCCTTCCACACACTTATAATATATGATATTGCTCCATTCCGATTCGGGCTTACAAAAGAAACATAAATCAACATAAAAGGCCTCAATAGTCCATGGGCCCGAAAACAGAAATTAATAAACCTGTCGGTGGACCGAAACCACTGGGAAGTTGGAACCAGGGATTTTGACAGGCGACAGGTTTGTGTTCACCGACCACATCACAAGCACAGAACGATAGACGACAGGCGACAGCTTTTGCACTTCCACCCATTCATCTCACAACGACTTGTCTTCAAAAACTCAACTTCCCTGGTTGGTTCTACGATGGTCAAAACCCTAGCTTACAAAAATCCTCCTCAATCGGAACCCTAAGACCATCCTCCAAATCCACCACTTAACAAACCCTAATCGGATAATGGGAAAACGGTCATTGAAGAAGAGGAGGAAGTCATCCATGGAGAATACTAACGGAGACCAAATCCTGCTTATATCAGCTGAGAAGATTGCGGGGAATGAAGATCTGCTTAGCGAGATCCTACTACGCCTTCCGGTGAGGTCTCTCGTGAGGTTCAAGTGTGTGTCCAAGCCTTGGCTCCGCCTCATTTCGAGCTCGCACTTCTCTCACACCCACACCACCAGGAACTTCCGTTCCCTTTCTGTTTCAGGTTTCATTTTTTCCTACGGAACTTGCAAGTTTAAGTTTGTTGGACTTGACGGTGCACGTTCGGAATTCGAACCTTCTCCTGAATTGATGGTGAAATCAGATGTTTATATCGTCCACTCTTGCAACGGGTTGATGCTCTGTTACTCCGTACCCGAAAACGAGTTTTACCCCCGGGATTACTTCGTTTGCAATCCCACCACCAAGGAGTTCTCTTCTATTTCGCTTCCTCATTCCCTCTATGACTTGGGTATTAACCTTGTTTATGATCCTTTCGGGTCGCCGCATTTCAAAGTTGTATACTTTGCCGGGGTGATTGATCCCCACAACAGAATTTCCTCGGATCCGATCACTTGTTGGACTCATCTGTATTCCTCGGATTCTCAGTCGTGGTCCTCTCGATCGTGGTCCTCCCTTGAAAGTCCTGGTAGAGCATTCTTATGTTCTGCTGATGATGCTCCTCTCAGTAATGGTGTCCTGTGCAATGGCTCCCTGTACTGGCTCTTCGCTAATCAATGGATGTTGCTCCGCTTTGAAGTGGACAGACAGTGCTTCAGCACAATTACCATGAAGGTGGACAGTAATCTCATAGACACACGTGGTATAGGTGATTCCATTTATCTCTGGCAATGCAAGGGTAGACTCTGCCTTGTTCAGGAAGCAGTGACATTTAATGTCCCAGCAGACATGGTTGTTTATGAAATGGGAAATGTCTGCTCCGAGTGGCTCGTCAAGTACATGGTTAAATTTCCCGATGAGGTTTCGGGATTGGATGCACATGAAAACGTTGAGGATGGAGAGGTTTGTACCTACACCATTCTTGCTGCCTTTGGTGGACAAGAGAATGACTATGTCGATGATACGAGGCTGCTCGTAAGATTGGAATACAATTTTCGTGAACCAGATGTTATATTGTACAGTATCAAGGAAAAAACTGCAACAAAAATGATGTTCTCGGGCTTCGAAGAAGAGGCTCAGCCATATATGGAGAGTCTGAGTCCAGTAAGTAACGCAAATCGTATGCTTTAGCTTATTGCTAAATTTCAATTTTGGTGGAATCATGCATAGGATGCGATGGATTCTCCACCTTTGACGCTCGTCGAAGCTCCCGGACGTCGCTTCTCTGGGAATGCCGTGGAGTGTCTCTTTAGCAGTCGGCCGGTTAAGATTGGTGGTAGCGGGCGACGGAGAAGAGGATCTACTTCTCCCATTGGATCTGGAGAAATTTTATGATAATCTATTCATATCAAGTCATCAAATGACAGATGGATTGGTGAAGGGACTACCAATTTCTTAAAATTGACCGTTAAACAACTACTATAAAGTTTCTCCTGGATGCCGCACCAGGTTCTTCATATTTGGAACTTTTTTTTAATTCCGGCTAAGCCGAAAAATTTTGGTACTTATTTCGATGTTTGGATATGAAATTTGTTGAAGTGTCAAAATAAATCTCAAATTCTATACAATAACTTCAAATTTTACATCCTAATTTGATGTCTAATGGTTAATTTTAACAATCCTTTGCATGTTTTACAATATCAACTGATCCTTTTGCTTTTAAACATAATAATCATACAATATAATACAAATAACAGAAAATTTAATATATACTAACATCAGTGACATAAAAATATACAAAATGAATATTACATTGAAAACTTTTGATTATATTGTCAATAACACTTGAATAAATTACAACACAACAAACATGGAGTTTAATGAAATTTATAACCTCGATCATATATTCTAAAACTTAATGAATGATATAGAATATAAAGAGTCTTGTTCTTAACTCCTTTTCTGCAACAACTCTTGATAATTAAATATCTTCTTTATTATTTCTGACGCTTTACCTCCCAAGAGTTGTATTTATCTCTTGCAATTGACTATAGAGAAGATGAACAACCATGACTTAAACATTACTGTATGCGTCTTTAAAATAGAAGCCGAGGTGTTCCATTTTATTACAGATCATCAAAAGCAGCGCACCCTTCTGCCAGTAATATCTCAACATCCGAAGCACTTTCCAACATCCAAAGACCAAATATCCCAACTTCTCCTTACTTCTGTCTCAATGACATCAGCTGAGAAGATCGCAGGGAATGAGAATTTACTGAGCGAGATCCTGCTACGCCTTCCAGTGAGGTGTCTCTTAAGGTTCAAGTGTGTCTCCAAGCTGTGGCTTACTATTATTTCGAGCTCTCACTTCTCTTGCACCCACAGCAAGAGGAACTTCCATTCCCTTTCTCTTTCGGGCTTCCTCTTCCGCGACTCAAATGGCTATGGTTATATTGGATTTAATGGTGCACGTTTTCCAATTGCACGTTCTCTTGCATTCATGAAAAAAGCGGGGATTACAATAGTCCAATCGTGCAATGGTCTTGTGCTCTGTTCCTGTAAAACCTTTGATGGCTTTCATTTTTATAAAGAATGCTTTATCTTCAACCCCACCACCTTGATGTTCTCTTCCATTCCACCTCTTCCTGTGGAAGGTCATCATCGCAATTTGGTGTCATTTCTTAACCTCGCTTTCGATCCTTCTAGGTCGCCACATTTCACAATTGTAAGTGCTTGTGCGGCGTTTGAAGGAAATGGCTCATATGAAATATTTCACACTGGTGTGTTTTTGTATTCCTCGAGTTCTCGATCATGGTTGTCCATTAAAAGTCCTGATGTAGACTCCAAATTTTGTTATCATAAAGTTGTCTTCTTCAATGGCTCCCTTTATTGGCTACTCAATGGTTATCAGCGCTTGCTTCGATTTGATGTGGACACACAACGCTTCAACACCATTACCATGATAACCGACAGTGATCTCAGAGCCAGATTCGCTACTAAACCATACCCGTATCTCGGGCAATGCAATGGGAAGCTCTACCTTTTAGCAGAAGCATCTTTTTCTTCGACAGGCTTGGTTGTATTTGAACTGGTGGAGGACTGCTCCTCGTTGCTCTTCAAGTACAATGTTGAACTTTTCCATGTGGTATCGAACATTGACGAATTTTACCTTGATGATGACTGTTGTCCCTTGGTACTTAGTGTTGTTGGAGGAGAGGCGGACGACGACTTGCGGCTGCTATTGTCGCTGCCTAACAGTGAGCTTATATCATACAGTATCAAAGAAAAGACCACAACAATAATGCCCGATTTGAACTGCCCTGTTGATCCTCATCTTTATATGGAGAACCTTAGTCCAGTAATTTAAGCAAATCTTGAATTGTTGTTATTTAACCAATTTTTGGATCATATTTATTCATAATTTGGTTATTCATTAATCTCTTGGTTTGATTTCCTTTTTCATTTTCTGTCCTCTCTTTAGCATATAACTTTCTGACTGCTGATAGTTAGACCTCGTCAATTTCTTTTTGGGCGGGTTTGCTCACTTATTTTCCTGGGTTGGTATGTCAGTTAACATTTTTAGAGCGGCAGATTTATCAGTGTTGGATTTGGGCCAAGAGCCAAAATTGGAAGAGGTGGGCACAATCCACCAAGAAGGAGGTGGATTTGTGCATGGTGAGCCTCTTTGCATGAAGCCCACCACCTACTTCCAATTTTGGCTCTGAGGAGTATAAAAAAGGGCTGCCCATGACCAAATCCGTTTTTTACCACCAAGAAACACACACAAGAGCACAATTATGGGTTAGTACTTGTAATTGCTTCAGATATACGTTCGAGGCCATTCGTGGAAAAATGTTCATGCATCCGATCCGTTCATGATCGTAAATCGACCAGTAGCACTACTTCGTCGCAACGGTCCTTCGGGAACACGCTACAACAAGTAAGTCATGTTTTTAATTAATGTATTTGTTCGTTAATTGTATGGAGGATTAACGCGCGATTATGCGTTAATCGCGCATGAAATCCTTCAATTGGTATCAGAGCAAGCTTAGGTATTGTTCTGGTTGTTGTATGATTTTTTGAATCAAGTTTAATTGTGATTATTTGATTCAAAAATCGTGTTTAATGTCAATTTTAGTGTAAAATTGCATTCTGTCGTCTTAAATTGTAAATAAGTTTACTGTTTGAACTGAATTAAAGTTAAGTTTTCACACGGGTAAAGGCTTGTCCTTTATGGCACACGCGCGAAACCCTTCGGTACTGAACTGAAATTTTTTGCGGCTGAGGTATATAAACCTTTTGTGCAAACGAGTGAAACCTTTGGGATTTTTCTATAATTTGCCATTTTTACCCATCTAGAGGAACCCTAGAATCCCGATTTTTTCCCCAATTCTCAATCTCAACAATCCGGCCTAATCCGACCATTTCGAGACCTGAAATAAGTTGGAGTCGAGTCTCCGACGACTTGCCGATGATTTGTCATTGCGTTTTCGTTGTGTTTCGTCGTCGGAGAAGCATTTCCGACGAGTTTGAAGTTCTCGACATCGGAGGAGAGAATTGGCCGGAGAAGATGAATGGAGGAGCGATGGACCTCGAGGCTTGTACCATCGTGTTCAGGATGCGATGGCAAATTAAGCTCGACCGGTTTCAGCCACCGACTTGCTGCTGTTAGCAAGCGGTCGTAGAGGTGGCCGGCGGTCTCCTTTTGGTTTCGAAGAGAGAGAGAGAGAAAGAGAGGAGGGGAAAGGGGATTCTGAGAGGGGCATAACAGTAATTCCACAATTTTTCGCAAAATATTTATACCTCAGGTCGTTTTTCAATTGAACCGGTCGAATTGGACTGGTTTAATAATTCGACCAACCCGAATTTGGTCAATTTTGACTCTGAGTCAAGATTGGTTTTTGGATGGATTTTTGTTATTTTGGTTGAATAAAATCTGCTTTTATTCAATTAAAATTTTGAAAATTACATATTAATTTTTAAATTAAGTTTTTAAAGTTATTTTTATAATTTTAAGAACTTAAATATATTTTAGATTGGTTTTAGAATATATTTATTAGTTGTTCAAAATTAGATGTTGCATTTAATTTTGAACATTAAATAGGATTGAAAAATATGTGTATTTTTTAATTAAGTTTGATTTTGAGTCATATGGACTTAAAAATCAAATTGAGTTTTATTGAATGACATTAGATATTATTCAATTACATAAAAGATTTTGTGTCAATCTTTTAATTAGGCTTGGTTTGGAAAATTATTATGATAATTTTTGACAAACCTAATATTTTTTTGGATATGTCCGAAAATATTTTTTGAGGTATGTGTACTGATAAAAATATGTGAAATAACATGACTTATTAATTACGTATTACTTATTAATTGTGAACAAATTTTTGTTGTAAGACATCATCATTTTTGATCGAAAATATATTTTTGATCCTTGGGAAAAATACGAGTATTTATCCTGAGACTTTTGCATTGTGTTGCAAGTTTACGATGATATCTTTTTGAAAATATTCCTGAGTGCTTTATGTTTAGCATGTGTTGTGATTAGACATAACACAAGTGACTAGATATTGATGTGTCATATCCAGTTATAGGAATATAAGAATTGCATGAAGTTAATGAAAGTAAAATTAACTTCTGTTCACAATAAGATACATATGTGTGTCTGAGCTGGAGGTAATGACTATAGAAGAGTATTGGCGCAAAAATGTTTAAGCATCTTCTTGTGTTGACAAAGATGAGAAAATTATGAAAATTTTCTATTTTTGGACATGGCACGTTTAAAGGCATTTTGTAGCATCTAGTTGAATAATTGAGCATAAAAAGTGAATTTTTGTGAAAATTTCCTTTTAATGTTCAAATGTAGTTGCAAAGTTGATGATGTGTACGCCACTTTTCAATTGGGGAATATAATTGTGAATTCCCTTATCCTTGTGCCTTTGGATCATTGGATCCGTGCCAATCCAAGTCATGTAATTTTTAAATCCTCCTAATTTTGCGTAAATCATTTAAATTTTTGTTAAGTCTTGTTGAAAGTTCTTAAACATGTGTATTTAGAACTTTGTGTATTTTTCATGGTTATTTATCATGTAGATATATGTTATCTTGATCTAGTAAATTGTTTATTTTAATAAAATGATTATTACCATGAGTAAAATCCACTTGTATTTACTATCAAAGAACTTAGAATGATTAGGGTTTGAGATTACCTCTCGGAGTTGTGAGGGGAAACATATCCGTGACCTACTTCAAATATGAGATAGTCAAGGACTTTAATCATTCAGAGTTATAACGTATAGTAAATTATTTTGTATTATTAATGTAATTCTTTACATACAATGTATCTTTCATAATTTTCTTTAAAGCTATATGAATAGCTATGTGCTGATAGAAAACTAGGTTCTATAGACTATGATTATGATTGTGGTCAAATATGAGAATGTGCTCAATTTATGAGTTGATTGCTTAATGGTAATGTCTTTATGAAAGATGTTTAATGTGATCAACAAGCTAGCTAAGGCTGGTTATATGCTTAAAAGTTAAGCATAATAATTATTCCATGAATGTTAGTTCTGATCATGTGAATAGCCCAAATGTATGTTGATAACATTAGGTATTTCATATGAATTGTCACCTTAAGCTTAAAGAGAATTGTCTCTTAGCGATCAAAGTCCATCCTAAAGTGGATGTGAGTTGAGTTTGTTCCAGTGGGATCAACAATAAGGTTGACCGAAACTGTTTGAGGCAAATAGAATAATTAAGAAACAAAAAGAGTAAGAACTAAACGAACTAAACCCAAAAGAAAAGTTCTGAGGGTAGGAGGATTTAAAGGTCTAATATTTCTGAGAAGAAATATTATAACTGTCTGAAGATATGGCATTTTGCGATAAGTTGCATTGCCAAGACAATTATTTAGATCACTTGTGAGTGGATTAAATTTGTCTAGATCTATTCTTCAAACTGAATATCAATTAAGTAATTGATTCAGTTGAGACAGGCCATGTGACAAAGATGTGTGAAATCTTTGTTGAATCCTAATAAGCATTGATTGGAGTAAGTTCCATCAATATTAGTTTATATACACGAGTAGAAGTTGAAGGAATTGATACAATTAGATTGTGTCTATAAATTCTGCTTCTACATGACGTGTTATATATTCCATGTTTGTTCAAGTTTTAATGACTCTTAGTTTCTGTTAGATAGTTGAGTAACATTGTGATTAGAATTCTGGATAAGTCTTTATTTACGATAGTTATTAGTAAATAGATTCTCATTTTGAATGTTGATCTATGTGATCTACATTGTAATTATTTTTCTGCGATCATAACTTAACGTCTGGAGTTGATGTCAAGTTATGTTATTCTAGAATGGACTATGTTGGTCTAGATCACATGATTGTCTAACTAAGGTAGGACTAAAAGGTAATTTGGTGAAGCCGAATTTACCTACATGTGAACACTTCTAGAATAGAAAAATAGTCACGAGATCTATTCACAAAATAATTAGATTTATTCATTAGTTGTATTAAATTCATTCTGAATTATGTGGTCAAGACTGTGAGAGTAGATCATCTTGTGCCTATTTGTGTGAGTATCTTACAAAGAATATCTTTGTGAAATGCTTACAAGTATCAAATAAAGTTGATACATGTTCGAAAGTGAATAAATCAAATGGGAAAGTGATCATTTGTACCACATAATATTTTTTGAAAAATGAGTTTTTCAAAATTAATATAGGTGAGTTATGACCCACCTTGTATGAAACTGATAAGTTAAAATCAGTTGGATCACTCCTTCCGAGTAGGAGGATTTTGTGGAGGAGGAAAATATGTTTAACCACCTTTAGTTGATCCGAAAGTTCATGATCCCAATGATCTTCATCTCAGTGGGAGTATGTGAGATCTATGGCTTAGTAGGAGTAGGATTCTAAACTTCAGTGGGAGTTTGGAATAAAACTTCTATAAGATACGAATTCTATTTATGATAGATATATGAGATATTTATCAAAATTGAAAATTCATAAAGCTAAAAGAATAACTTTTTTCATGCCAACGACTAAAGGTTGAAAGTGTGAAAAATGTTCTCTTGTATAAAGATACAAGTGAGACTCCTTTTTAGCAAATCCTATAAGATGAGAATGAACATAAGATGATTTTGGATGCTGTGTCAGTTCTCAATAAAAATGAATTAGTTAATACAATGGATGAATAGATAAGACCAAACTATGTTTGTGAACTAGTTTGATGTGGACCTGTCTATAGGGGCACATTTTGAGAGTTAATGAATTCTCAAGATTAAGCATAAATAGTCTTGCTTGACTTTCAGTAGTATCACATAACATGAAAGAGTTGGCTATGAGGAGTCATTCTTAATTGTTGTGAGATTTTTGACTGTTGGGTTAGTTTCGGCTATAATGACTTACCTAATCTAGAGCTACATCCAATGGATGTAAATACTGCATTTCTCAGTGGAGAATTTGATGGAAAAACCCATATGGTTTGACCAGAGGGTTGTATCCACAGATTGAGATACCAAACATAAAGTTTGTGAAGTAGACTCAATCTATATGCAAGTCAGTGTTAAACTCGTCATTTTATGATTCGACCATAATACGAATATGTCGTATATTTTTCGAATTAATTGATGAGTATTGTGATAACAATACTAAATGCTCTGAAAAGGTTTGTCGTCATATATGGATGACATATGTAGTTGAAATTGACTAGAAATATATTTACAAGATCAAAGTATAGTTTATGACTGACTTTGAAATTTAAATATATTAGTGAAATTTATTACTACTCGAAGTTAAGATTTTGAGAAATCGTTTGAGTCAACGATTGGAGAGTGGTGATATTAGCCTTATGTGCCCTAGTAGTTAAAAGGTCATTTTCTTGAGTAAAAATTTATATCTAGATATTCCTCATAATCTAAAGGATGTGATGGATGTCCTTTAAGCAAATGTTGTGGATTATGGTGATCCACACATAGCACATTGACTTTTTGGTCAAGAAAATTATAAAGTACTTGAAAATGATTATAGTACAATCATTTTGGTTAAGACCTAACATCATGGGTTAAGCTAATGCCATTTAAGCATGAGATGTGAATATATGAATATTCATATTTGGATATATTTATTTGCCATTAAGAGAAGCTATCTCATGGAATAGCTATGAATAGACTTGTGTATATCTCCTAATCAGTTATAAGAACTGAGTCTGTGGTTTTTGTAACCATTGTGCAATAAATGAAATGGTTAAAGAAAGTCTTCAATCATTTATCCAAAGCTATCCCAGATGAACCAACAAACATATGTTATGTTTAGTTGTTATATGTGAAGAAGTAAGCATGAAACACATATCTATGTGAGATATGATCGCAGATCTTAGGTAGTACCTTATAATGTTTTGAGAAATATCATAGGTCCCAGAATTTGTGAATAAGTTGTTTCTTGCTCAAATAGTGTCTATTGAATTTGTTATTCAATGAAATTTGATACTATATCAGTAATGTTATTTTGATTAACATTTATGAATGCATGTGAGACAGAAAAGTATCCCACTCACACGGGTGTTTACCTCAGTAGGAGTCAATGTGTTGATTCCTTGTTGAGATGAGGCAGTTTTATGAATATCATTATATCGAGTATCTGTTCTAAAATGTTGATGCCGTCTTGCTTAACTACAAGATAAGATCTTGTTAAAGTGCGAGATTTGTGAATGCAATCATTTGTTGCTAAATAGGATATTTGTGAATCCGAGTGATAAGAAATAAGTAGAATTTATCATTAATCTATCTTGATAGCCTATAGCAGCTTTATGTAAACTAAGGTCGTTGTTCTGTAAAACAGCAAGGCTGATGCTCTAGTATGATGTTAATTTGTGTATCACATGCGGTCCTTTTCGAAGGAATGGACATCATAGGACGTGGATAGTACCATGTTTGCTTAGTCAACCAATGGATGGGAAATCATAGAGTGATTTCTGTTTCCCTGGTGTGAGACCAATTTCGAAAACTTGGTTTTCGGAGATCCTATCCTTATGATCCTTAACGTATTTCAGAAGTATGATTTTGTGCTGCTAGCTTGGAAAGTCTATGAAAAGGTCATGATTCATAATTCGACCTAGCAAGGCTGACTAGAAAAGTAGGCATTATCATGATGGAAGAAATACTTATAAAGGAGAAGGTTCTTCATTGATCATATTCCTGAGATTCGTAGTTCTGGTGCACCTATTGTGTTATGTGTAATACAATAGTGAACACGAACAAATTGTTTGAAATCACATGTGATAACAATAGGATATGAGATGAGGTCTAGGATAAGGCATATGGTATGTAATGAGGATATCGAGATGCTACAATTCATGTGGCCATTGTGAGTGCTCTTGAGTTTAGCTATCCACACTCGATGTATGCTGGTCGCACAAAATCCTTGTGATGTAAGTATCTGAGACTTTGTTGACTATGGTCAATAATGAATGAGTGTTGTTGTTATTGGACCTTGCGCCCAAATAGCATCCATTGTTGATTGTGATCAATAATGAATGAGTGAGAGATTGTTGGATTTGGGCCAAGAGCCAAAATTGGAAGAGGTGGGCACAATCCACCAAGAAGCAGGTGGATTTGTGCATGGTGGGCCTCTTTGCATGAGGCCCACCACCTACTTTCAATTTTGGCTCTGAGGAGTATAAAAAAGGGATGCCCATGACCAAATCCATTTTTTACCACCAAGAAATACACACAAGAGCACAATTACGAGTTAGTACTTGTAATTGCTTCAGATATACGTTCGAGGCCATCCGTGGAAAAATGTTCATGTATCCGATCTATTCATGATCATGAACCGACCAGTAGCACTACCTCATCGCAACGGTCCTTCGAGAACACGCTACAACAAGTAAGTTGATGTGTGTCTAAAACATGCATTAAACGTATAGGATTTTGAGTCGATTTTGTACTTTTGTATTTAGTTTCATATTGTTTTAGTTATCTTTTGAGTTTTAGGTGACTAATGGACTCTTTTTACTAATTTATAGGAAAAGAGGTAATTTTGGAAAGGAATTGTGCACGAAGGAGGAGTCTAGCAGGGATAGCTATATTGGAGGGGCATTTTTGTCAGTTTCGGAGCAGAATTTGGAGAAGGCTAAGACACAAAATTGAAGATATTTCTTTTCTCTTTTTGGGGATATAAAATATGCACGAATCGGAGTCAGGAAGAAGAAGTTATGGCCAAAATTTTTAGGTCTAGGAGGGTTATATAACCCTAGTAGCTTTATTTTTAGATCTCTCTTTTCTTTTCCCCATTCAGCATATTTTCTATTTCATAGATTAGGTTTTATTTTTATCATGAGGAACTAATCCTCTTGGTAGATTTGAGGAGGAACTCATGGTTGTGAGGATCTTGTCTATTCATCTTATTCATTTTAGTATTTGCTTATTCCTTGTTCTTAATCTTGTTCTTGAATGATTTGCGGTCGTGAATTTATTCTAGGACTCACATGCCATCGATTTCTGATTAGCAGTTGCAGTTAGGAATTGAACTAGGAGCAAAGTTAATTCTGCAAGGAACGGTTGTTACCAAATTAATTGACTAGGAATAAGTAAGGCTAGTTTGTATATACCAAGGTTTTGAGTATAATCGCTAGGAGTAGGAACATCTGTTCTTAATGCTATTGTCTTATAGTTGCCCTAGCGTATGAGATGATAAATAACTAATTATGCGGTCGCTGGCTAGTTGATTATAGGATGTTAGTGGTCTTTGCGGTTGCAGGAGATTTACCCCTATTTGCTATATGAATTAGAATATCTTTAGTGATCCAGTGATCGACCACGTGGTGTTCCAACCTTGAATCTACCATTTGTTTCTCATTAGTTTCTCATATATTTATTTTTCTTTTCTTAGTTTAGATTTCTTTTGATCATTCACAAATCTCCTTTTATTTTATTTATTTAGTTTGTTAGATTAATTATTTATCGTTCCTCCTTGGATCTGACTCGGTATCTTCCCTGTTTACTACAAGTTTGTGAACTGTGAAATATCGGTTTATTTTGAGGGGCTTCGACACGCTCGTCAAAATTTGGCACCGTTGCCGAGGAGGTAAACATATTATTTGATTGATCTAACTTATGTTTAATAGAGCTTCATTTGCAGGTCCACCAACCTCTACGCTTGAACCAGATTGTGATGGATGGATTGACTATCCAATTGAGTACTATGGAGATCGATTTCATTGGAATCATGATCCTTATGCTCATACTTATCAACCATGCCCAAGTCAAACATCTCACTCCTCATTGGAAGAACTTATAAAGAGTTTGGTCATCAGCACAAATCAGAGTTTCCAAGCTACTAATCAGAATATCCAACAGAGTATCCAAGCCACTAATCAGAGTATCCAACAGAGTATCTAAGCCACTAACCAGAGCATTCAAAATCTTGGCAACCAAACTCAAGAAAGCATCAAGAATATTGAGGAGCAAATATCTCAAATTACAGCTGATATAAGGGAGATTAAAGAAAATCGTCTGAATGTGGAATACCAAGAGCACATGTTGGAAGAAGTAAATGTAGAGATGCAACGCGAAGAGGAAGCGGTGGACCTTGAAGAAGAACTTGAAAAAGAAGAAGAAAATGAACGTGAAGTGATGCTCATGCCGCAGCTCATCGAAGAATCACTATAGTTCAAGCTACCTTTGGCGACACCAATGAAATTACAAAAATTGGAGTTTGAAGTTAAAGTTGGTGAACCCTATATAGATAGCATGTTCTCGTATCAATTTGAGTACATGTATGTATTGGATATGGTTAAAAAGGATGACAAGGCACCAAGAGTGAACAGGAAGAGGAAGATCGCACAACCTTCTCGAGTTAAAATGAAGATTCGGGACCAAAACTACATGTTTAATCCCGGTTGAAAGAGATCAAAGAAACGTCTAGCTAACGACGTTAAATTAGCGCTTATTGGGAGGCAACCTAATATTTTATTTTCTTTTCTAGGATTTATTTTTAATTTCAGAATAATATTTCTTAATTGGGTCTAATGAGTTGTCTTAATTTTGCAGGAAAAATCTTGAAAAAAATAGAGAGAAAATCGGACTCCAGGAAACCAATTGCTGCCCACAAATTTTTTTAATTGTTTCTTCCCCTCAAAGCCAGCAATTTTCATCTCCATGAAGTGCTCAAGGAGTGTTTAATACTGTCTTCCCGTCGCAGCTATAAAAAAATTGGACGCCATAAAGCCAATTGATGCCCATGATTTCTTTTAATTGCTGCCGATGAATTTTTACTTCCTTCTTCTCCATCGCAGCGGTTAAACAGTTTCGTCATGAAGTTTACAGCCAAAACTTAATCTCCATTGAAGCGACAAAAGCTCAACGTGATGAGGTGGACAGACTTCTTATTTTAATATCTGGCAGTGACGAGAGCAACTACGCACCGAGTAAATGCCAGCGCAACTATTTGAATCCAAGTCGATAACTACAAGCCCAAAATATCGGAGCAATTTTCTCTGAGAGATTTTGAATCCAAGACTCTTCTCGTCTCCATTATCCTTGTCATTAATTATAATTCCTATTATGGTTTATTAATTAATTTCTTTGCAGGAACAATAGCAATGAGATTTCGATTTTTATCATGGCTCCTAACAAAAAAACAAAGCAACTACAACAAAGCAAATCAATCAAAAGTGTGGAGACAATCGTGGAGCATAAGTAAACCCAAGCTACATCCATATTTCATCGTCTTCTCGTACAAGATCAACTCCGAGCCACTACTGCCTCCAACAAGCTAATCGCCACTCGAGTGAATTCTTAAAACCTGAACTCATTTGTTTATTTTTATTTTTATTCTTTTTTATTTTGTGGTTTGTGTTATTTTCTTGTGTGTCTCGTGTGTCCCGTGTGTTTCAATTTTTTTCTTTTCTTTTAATTTTTTTAGGTCACCCTATAACATGAGGACATGTTGTTCTCTAAGTGTGGGGATGTTTAGGTAGTTTTTAGTTTGTTTTGTGTGTCAAGGAAACTTCTTGCATGAACTTGCAACCTTAAATTTTTGAGCCTTTAGCGATTTAAGATCCTTAGGAAAGCTCGTGCTAGGATAAATTTTGCAAGGATATGATAAAGCCCATATTGAGAATTAGTTCTTACTTTTCAAGAATCTCATAATTGGATTAAGTGACCACTAGTGTACAAGACTGATAGAACACTTGAGAGAATTCGGGTGGCACGGCTGTAGTAATCAACTCCCGCTTGTATCATGAAAATGTTTTAACTAATTTGTGTGAGGACTAACCGAAAATTTTTTTTGCTGCCCTTCTATGTTCTTGAAAGAAAAAAAATTATTCTCAAAGGATGTGAAAGGAAGGAAAGAAATTATTATGTGGAATGTGGAAAGCAAGGTGGAATGAGAAAGAATACTGGCGGGAGGGAAGTAGTCAGGTAAACAAGTGGAGGTAGAGTAGTCTCCGGCCTGACTAGGATGGAGCTTGAGGACAGTTATAGGTGTAACTGGAGCAACGAAAAGTTGTAAAATCCGGCCTATTGACATCCAAGAGTGAAGTCCCAAGTGCCATGCAAGTTGAGTGCTAACCATGCTGACCTAAAATGTTTTTGGATGAGGCCAAGCTAAATAGCACTATAAGTGCCTTAATATCCAGTCATGCCTTGTGCTTATTGATGTTGAGTCTCTAGTGGTCTTCACCGCTTTTGAATGATTAAAATTATGGGGAACTAGTTTGATTTGTGGGCTAGACTTAAATTGCGAAATTAACTTGGCATTGGAATTCCTAGGGATAGTCTATTGTTAATAGTTCATTGATTCAGTGTGGTTAAAATGCAATAGCTCGAGTTGCCAAAATCTATTTCATATATTGTGTATTTTATTTTATTTTGAGTCTTTGTCTTTTAATTTTATGCTTAGATTGAGTCTTGCTTGGGGACAAGCAAAGTTTAAGTGTGTGGATGTTTGATGTGTGTCTAAAACACGCATTAAACATATAGGATTTTGAGTCGATTTCGTACTTTTGTATTTAGTTTCATATTATTTTAGTTATCTTTTGAGTTTTAGGTGACTAATGGACTCTTTTTACTAATTTATAGGAAAAGAGGCAATTTTGGAAAGGAATTGTGCACGAAGGAGGAGTCTAGCAGGAATAGCAATATTGGAGGGACATTTTCGTCAGTTTCAGAGCAGAATTTGGAGAAGGCTATCAGACACAAAATTGAAGATATTTCTTTTCTCTTTTCGGGGATATAAAATATGCACGAATCGGAGTCAGGAAGAAGAAGTTATGGCCAAAAATTTTAGGTTTAGGAGGGTTATATAACCCTAGTAGCTTTATTTTTAGATCTCTCTCTTCTCTTCCCCATTCAGTATATTTTCTATTTCATAGATTATGTTTTATTTTTATCATGAGGAACTAATCCTCTTGGTAGATTTGAGGAGGAACTCATGGTTGTGAGGATCTTGTCTATTCATCTTATTCATTTTAGTATTTGCTTATTCCTTGTTCTTAATCTTGTTCTTGAATGATTTGCGGTCGTGAATTTATTCTAGGACTCACATGCCATCGATTTCTGATTAGCGGTTGCAGTTAGGAATTGAACTAGGAGCAAAGTTAATTCTGCGAGGAACGGTTGTTACCAAACTAATTAATTAAGAATAAGTAAGGCTAGTTTGTATATACCAAGGTTTTGAGTATAATCGCTAGGAGTAGGAACATCTGTTCTTAATGCTATTGTCTTATAGTTGCCCTGGCGTATGAGATGATAAACAACTAGTTATGCGGTCGCTGGCTAGTTGATTATAGGATGTTAGTGGTCTCTTTGCGTTTGCGGGAGATTTACCCCTATTTGCTATATGAATTAGAATATCTTTACTGATCCAGTGATCGACCACGTGGTGTTCCAACCTTGAATCTACCATTTGTTTCTCATTAGTTTCTCATATATTTATTTTTCTTTTCTTAGTTTAGTTTTCTTTCGATCATTCACAAATCTCCTTTTACTTTATTTATTTAGTTTGTTAGATTAATCATTTATCGTTCCTCCTTGGATCTGACTCGGTATCTTCCCTGTTTACTACAAGTTTGTGAACTGTGAAATATCGGTTTATTTTGAGGGGCTTCGACACGCTCGTCATAAGTCATATTTTTAATTAATGTATTTGTTCGTTAATTGTACGGAAGATTAACGCGCGATTATACATTAATTGCGCGTGAAATCCTTCAATCAGCAAGATATCAGGGTTTTAATTGTGTTTGATGCTTTGGCTCCTCTTTGCATTGCCTGGAGTTCCGGACATGCTTTAAAGCTCAAAGTCAGGTTATGAGTGGCTGCAATTTTTTTTGTGAAGCTAATTGATGCATTGAAATTTGGTGATAGGTACTTCACAATTAGTTGATTGTATAATATTCGAAAACATAGAAGTCTCGATCAGTAATTAACAAAATATTAGAAGCAAATAAAAATGTGAAACTTTAATATTTTTATTAATGAAACTCAAAAAATTAAATCAAATTGCTAATTCGACTCTAAAATTTTTTTAAAAAATTCTTAATAAAAATTCTAAATTTATAGATAATTATTAAATTAAATTTAATTTTTTTATCTCCTTTATTCTTCTTAGGCTAAGAAATTCATCATTAAATTTAGTATCCTCAGCCAATTTGAGATCATTGTACATACACCTTTAACCCCGTGAAGCGACGCGGCAACACTTGGGCCTTCCTGCCGTCTCTCACTAACTAGTGGGTGGTAACCAAATCCTTGTCTCTTTATGTGACTCCGAGGAGAGTCAAAGTACACCGAAACCTTGGCGAAGTATTGGAGTTGGTGAAATCATGCCTCCGAACCTGGCAAAGGACTCTTCTTTCCCTTGGAGGGAGAACCATAATTATTTTTTCCATTTTGTTGTTAACACAGAAGTTATTTGTTCCCTTTTTCGCTTTTTAATTTTTTTATGGTTGTAGTTCTTAGTTGTCACCTGAGTTTTTGGTGGAGAATCTGAAGTGCAGATGAAGCTAACCGAAGAGGAAATAGAGGCTTTAGCTCTCTATTTGTTTATTAGATTTTGGCTACTAGATTTAAACCGTCAAGTACATTTTTTTTTATTTCTATCGATACGCATTCATTTGATAGGAACGGTCGCCAAACCATTCTTCGTTTCTTAGGAGGACAGAAGGACGGCGATGACGATGACTTGCAGCGCCTAGTAAAGTTTCAACACAAACAAGCTATATATTGTACGACATCATGGATAAGACTACAACAAAAATGTGCTCCTCATTGAACATTTTGACATGGCTTATCCGTACGACAAAAGTGCTATTCACAACCTTCGTGGAAAAGGTTTGGATCGAATTGTCTGGGTCTTAGTATTGAGCATCTGCGACTATCTATTATTTTAAGATTGACGAGATTTTGAATTTCATGTGTCGATGTATTGGACTTAAATAAGCAGTAAAAATATTAAATTATAACGTTCAAAAGTGAAATTATGATATATACTTCGATGTTCGCATGTATAATTTCAGAGACACCGAAAACATTCTCACATATGAAACTTTAACATTAAAATTTACACCCTAATTTGCAAGTATAAGAGTCGATTTTAACCATCTTTGCATATTTTACAAATTTGTTTCTATATTTTTCTTATACTTAATTCTTTCTCGGGAAAAATCTAATTTAGTACTTTGTGGTTTCACGTTTAAAAAAAGAAGACCATGTGGTTTCAAATTGGAAATTTGTACCTCGTGGTTTACACATTTTTTCTCCCGCAAATCCTGGACCGCTGCTTGGCCAAATAGGCATCAACCGACACATTGTTTTAGCTTACGTGGTAGCATCATCGTAGTGGTGAAGGTCGAGGGCAACCTCCTCTCAAAGGGCAATAGCATCATCAAGTCCGACAATACTGATATAGACGTTGAGACCTTCTACAACGGTATCCTCGCCACCCATCGTCATCCCCAGGGCGAGTCCACCATTGTTGGTTCCCCCATCGGCATCCTCGCCGAGTCCGAGGTCAATATCCTCGAGGCCAAGGCCAAAGCAATCGCCGTAGTATCTTCCTCCGTCTTCGCCTCTGCGTCCCTTCTCTGAAGACAATGCTGCCATGTAGGCTCAAAAACGATACTGGTTCACGCCTGTTTGACTAGGCATCAGTCCTGAACCTGTTCGGGAAAGAATGTTTAAACCACGAGGTATTAAATTCCTAATATAAAATCACAAGAACTTTTTTCTGAAAACATGAAATCTCAGAGTACTAAATTAGACTTTTCTCTTTCTTTCTTTCTATCCTCTCTTTCCCATGGAGGTCTACACTGAAGTTACCAAATTAAAGAATGTGCTAAATAAGAGTTCCATTGTCCGGTTTGTGTTTTTTTTTATTATGGTGGATATTTTGTGATTTGTTTTCTATTGAGTATTGCAATGCCAAGGTTTTAATAAAGTTTGGTGTTCCTACTGACGCTCGTCGAAGCTTCCAGACGTCGCTTCTCCGGGGAAGCCATGGAGTTTCTCTTTAGCAGTCGGTCGGTCAAAGATTGGTGCTGGCGGGTGACGGAGAAGAGGATTTACTTCTCCTATTGTATCTGGAGAAATTTATGATAGTATATTCATATAAAGTCATCAAGTGACAGATGGATTGGTGAAGGGACTACCAATTAAACAACCACTAGAAAGTTTTTACTGGATCCTGCCCCAGGTTCTTCATATCTGAAACATTTTTATTAATTCCGGCTAACACGTAAAATTATGGTACTTATTTCGATGTTTGGATAATGAAATATATCAACTGGAAAAATAAATCTCAAATTCAATACTATAACTTCAAAATTTACATCCTAATTCGATGTCTAATGGTTAATTTTAACAATCATTTGCCTTTTTTTACGATACCAACTGATCCTTTTGCTTTTAAACATAGTAAGCAAACATTATAATACAAATAACAGAAAAGTTATTTTATACTAACATCTGATACATAAAAATATAGAAATGAATATTACATTGAAAACTTGTGATTATATCGTCAATAACATTGAACTGAATAAAAAAAAGAGAACACTCCAATAAATTACAACACAACAAAGATGGGTGCCACTTTAATGAAATTTATAACCTCTATCAAATATTGTAAAACATAATGAATGATAGAGAATATAAAAAGTCTCGCTCTTAAATCCTTTTCTGCAACAACTCTTGATAATTAAATATCTTCTTTATTATTTCTGACGCTTTACCTCCCAAGAGTTGTATTAAATCTCTTGCAATTTACTATTGAGAAGAGGAACAACCATGACTTAAATATTACAATATGGGAAACATCAACGCGATGTCTTTACCAAAGCGTCTTTAAAATAGAAGCCGAGGTGTTCCATTCGATTCCAGACCAAAAGCAACGGACCCTTGTCCTAATACTGCTATCTCAACATCCGAAGCACTTTCCAACATCCAAACAGCAAATATCCCAACTTCTCCTTACGTTTGTCTCAATGACATCAGCTGAGAAGATCGCAGGGAATGAGAATTTACTGAGCGAGATCCTGCTACGCCTTCCAGTGAGGTGTCTCTTAAGGTTCAAGTGTGTCTCCAAGCTGTGGCTTACTATTATTTCGAGCTCTCACTTCTCTTGCGCCCACAGCAGGAGGAACTTCACTTCCCTTTCTCTTTCCGGCTTCCTTTTCCTCGACTCAGATGGCTATGGTTATATTGGTTTTAATGGTGCACGTTTTCCAATTTCACGTTCTCATGAATTCATGAAAAAACCAGGGATTACAATAATCCAATCTTGCAACGGACTTGTGCTCTGTTCCTCAAGAATCTTCGTTGGATTTCTTCTCTTATGAAGAATACTTTATCTTCAACCCCACCACCATGAAGTTCTCATCCATTCCACCTCCTCCTTTGGAATGTCATCATTGCAATTTGGTGTCACTTCTTAACCTTGCTTTCGATCCTTCTAGGTCGCCACATTTCACAATTGTTTGTACTTGGTGGGCGTTTAAAGGCAATTTCTCATGTGAAATAGTTTGTACTGGTGTGATTTTGTATTCCTCGAGTTCTCGATCATGGTTGTCTATTGAAAGTCATGAACTAGACTCCGAATTTTGCTATCAAAAAGTTGTCTTCTTCAATGGCTCCTTTTATTGGCTACTCAATGGTTATCAGAGCTTGCTTCGATTTGATGTGAACACACAACGCTTCAACACCATTACCATGATAACCGACAGTGATCTCAGAGCCAAATTCGCTACTAAGCCGTACACGTATCTCGGGCAATGCAATGGGAAGCTCTACCTTTTAGCAGAAGCATCTTTTTCTTCGACAGGTTTGGTTGTATTTGAATTGGTGGAGGACTGCTCCTCGTTGCTCTTCAAGTACAATGTTGATCTTTTCCATGTGGTATCGGACATTGATTTTTTTTACCCTTATGATGGCTGTTGTCCCTTGGTAATTAGTGTTGTTGGAGGAGAGGAGGACGACGACTTGCGGCTGCTCTTGTTGCTGCCTAACTGTGAGGTTATATTTTATAGTATCAAAGAAAAGACAACAACAATGCCCAATATGAACTACCTTGACAAACCTCATCCTTATATAGAGAGCCTTAGTCCAGTAATTTAAGCAAATCTTGTATTGTTGTTATTTAACTAGTTTCTGGATCATATTTATTTCATTGGTTTTACATTAATCTCTTGGTTTGATTTCTTCATTTTCTATCCTCGCATAACTTTCTGACTGCTGTTGTTGGATCTTGTCATTGTCTTTTTGTGGGGGTTTGCTCACTTATCTTCCTGGATTGGTATGTTAGTTACATTTTTAGAGCGGCAGATTTATCAGCAAGATACCAGGGTATTAAATTTGGTATCGTCAACCAATTTCAAATCTTCTTACATGCACCCTTTTGTCACCGTGAAGAGAAAACCTGATATCGTACTTTCCAGTGAAACAAATAATTGGAACATAAGCAACCGTGTACAATCTGTAAATGAAAGACCACAAACCCACTTTTTTTAGCGGAATGTTTTAATATTTTCTGCCTATTCTACATGTTTAACACAAGAGAACTCACAAGATAGTCAAATTTTTTAACACCGAGAAATTAATGTGCTCGATGTTGAATTAGTGTGAAAGATTTTAATGAAATTTATAACCTCGATCATATAATCTAAAACTTAATGAATGATATAGAATATAAAGAGTCTCGCTCTTAAATCCTTTTCTGCAACAACTCTTTATAATTAAATATCTTCTTCATTATTTCTGACGCTTTACCTCCCAAGAGTTGTATTTATCTCTTGCAATTGACTATTGAGAAGAGGAACAACCATGACTTAAAATATTACTATATGTGAAACATCAACGCAATGTATTTACCCAAATTGGATTCAGTGAACCAGTAAACCATTAATTTTCTAGTGAACCAGTAAACTATTAAACTAGTAAATCAGAAAATCAATAAACCAGTAAATCAATAGTTCAGAAAACCAGTAAACCTATAAATTAATAAACCATAAACTAGTAAATCAATAATTCAAAAAACCAGTAAATCAATAAACCAGTAAACCAATAAAAAAATAAGTAAACCAATAAATCAATATAAACCAATAAACCAGTAAATTAGTAAATCAATAATTCAAAAAACCAGTAAATCAATAAACCAGTAAACCAATAAAAAAATAAGTAAACCAATAAATCAATATAAACCAATAAACCAGTAAATTAGTAAATCAGTAAATCAGAAAACCAGTAAACCAATAAAAAAAATTTAAAACAAGAATTCTTCCAGTTTGGCTCTGAAATTATAAAACGGTAAACCAGTAAACTAATAAACAAGAATTTAAAATAAAAATTTTTCCAGTTTGTCTCCGAAATTACAAAAGGCTAACAACACGCATAAACAATAAAACCAACAAACCAGTAAATCAATAAACTAGTAATTCAGTAATTCAGAAAACTAGTAAACCAGTAAAACCAACAAACCAGTAAATCAATAAACCAACAAAATCAGCAATTCAGAAAGTGGCCATATTTTATTTTTGAAAGAGAGACTACAGTGATGATGGCTATAATTAGAGATTTGGTTGTGAGTAAAACTAATTAATTAGTGGAAGAGAATTAATAAATTCAAATTAGATAGTAGATAATTAATAGGAAAGAGAATTAAGGAGAAAGAATTAGTGGAGGAGTTATAGAAATTGGAGAGAGAGAATTAAGAGTAATTTTACCAAATCACCCTTATTTAATAAATCCATTCATTTAGTCCCCATATGAGCACTAATAGAGAGTCCCCAACAAATCCACTCCCGTATACTTCTTTAAAATAGAAGCCGAGGTGTTCCATTCTATTCCAGATCATCGACCCTTCTACCAGTACTGATATATCCGAAGCACTTTCCATCATCCAAAGACCAAATATCCCAACTTCACCTTATTTCTGTCTCTATGACATCGGTTGAGAAGATTGAAGGGAATGAGCATTTACTGAGCGAGATCCTGCTACGCCTTCCAGTGAGGTCTCTTTTAAGGTTCAAGTGTGTATCGAAGCCATGACTTACTCTTATTTCGAGCTCTCACTTCTCTTGCGACCAAGAGGAACTTCCATTCCCGTTCGCTTTCGGGCTTCCTTTTCCTCGACTCGTATGGCTATGGTTATGTTGGATTTAATGGTGCACGTTTTCCAATTGCACGTTCTCTTGCATTTATGAAAAAACCAGGATTTACAATGATCCAATCTTGCAACGGTCTTGTGCTCTGTTCCTCTAAAATCTTCGATGGATTTCACTCTCATAAAGAATACTTTAACTTCAACCCCACCACCATGAAGTTCTCATCCATTCCACCTCCTCCTTTGGAAGGTCTTCATCGAAGTTCGTTGTCATTCCTTAACCTTGCTTTCGATCCTTCTAGGTCCCCACATTTCACAATTGTATGTGCTTCTGGAGCGTTTAATGGCTCATTTGAAATATTTAACACTGGTGTGATTTTGTATTCCTCGAGTTCTCGATCATGGTTGTCCATTGAAAGTCCTGAAGTAAAATCCAAACCTTCTTATCATAAAGCTGTCTTCTTCAATGGCTTCCTTTATTGGCTACTCAATTGTAATCTGAGCTTGCTTTTATTTGATGTGGACACACAACGCTTCAACACCATTGCCATGATAACAGACAGTGATCTCAGAGCCAGATTCGCTATTATGCCGTACCGATATCTCAGGCAATGCAATGGGAAACTCTACCTTTTAGCCGAAGCATCCTTTTCTTCGACAGGTTTGGTTGTATTTGAATTGGTGGAGGACTGCTCCTCGTTGCTCTTCAAGTACAATGTTGAACTTTTCCATGTGGTATCGGACACTGACGAGTTTTATTTATCTTATGATGACTCGTGTCCCCTGGTACTTAGTGTTGTGGAGGAGAGGAGGACGACGACTTGCGGCTGCTCTTGTCGCTGCCTAACAGTGAGGTTATATTATACAGTATTAAAGAAAAGACCACAATAATAATGCCAGATATGAATTGCCTTGTTGATGCTCATCCTTATATAGAGAGCCTTAGTCCAGTAATTTAAGCAGATCTTGTATTGTTTTTATTTAACCTGTTTCTGGATCATATTTAAACCTTTGGTTTTACATTAATCTCTTGGTTTGATTTCTTTTTCATTTTCTGTCCTCTCTTTGGCATATATCAAATTAAAATAATATAGTAGATCTCTTATTTATAAATCTGTAATTCTAATATACATGAAATTATTAATAATAATTTAAAATAAAATAAAATTCTTAATAATAATAATTCTATACCTATAAATAATTACTAAATCTAATTTCGTTCTTTATTTTCTTCATTCTTCTTCGGTTAGATTTGGTATGGTCCAATTTGAGATCTTAGTACATGCACCCTTTTAACACCATGAAGAGACTTGGTGACACCTGATATCGTCTTTCTAAGCAACCGTCTACATTCTATAAATGAAAGACCACAAACTCCCTTTTTTAGCAGCTTGTTTTAATGTTTTCAGCCAATTCCACAAGTTTAACGAAGGATAACTCACTGAATAGTCAAACTTTTCAACGCCGAGAAAATTAATTTGCTTGACGTGTAATCGTAAGAACCTCACCCTCATCCTCCTCTTTTGGGTTACGAACTTCTTCGACCTCGTCATTTTCATTAGCGTAAAAGTCATAAATCGACTCACCGATGAAGTTAATGTTGGAATCACCAAATTGTTCTAAAGCCCTTTCAATATCTTCAGTTGTTGCAGTCAGCGAGATCTAAGCCATCTAATACTTGAACATCAGCAAAAATAGCTTGTAACTCATGCAACTTCTCAATTTTTTGACGATCATAGTGTTCCTATAAGCTCATAGTACTTGTCATTAATAGTATCCATTATTTTATAAGCATGTCGGACATGCAATATATGTCACATTTTAGTTCATTTTATGTCATTGAGTTATTTTGTAAGCTTATCACATTGTTTTTATCGAAGATTTGTATTACACCACCCATGCTTAAGATTAATAAGTATTCGTTATTCGACAAATTTAATTCTATCCAACTTCTCAAATTTATGAATATTAAATTACATCTCCAAATTAACAAATATCACAATAAACTCCTTTCTCGAAATTTCCCAATTGAGATTAAGAAGATCACACAAAGTATGAATATTCATCTTTGATCTCATACAATCAAACATCTTCAATTAAGGCTGAAAGGACTAATCTAAAATTTTCGAAAAGTTGCTAGGACCAAACTATGGTTTATCCTTTGAAAAGTTTCAGATTAGTCTCCAAACTCTACCACAATTCCAATCGGGTCCAAATTCCCAATTTAGACTTGGAAAAAAGGGAGGAAAGAAAACTAGTAGCCACAAGGGGTGGTGGCAGCAATGGCCCCGACGATGGGAGGCCGAATTTAGTTCCCTGGATGGAGTTGGCTCGTCAGAAGATCAGAACGTGAAGAGGCGGTGAAAGCAACGGCCTCGTCAGAGTTGAAACCCTCGACATGGTTTCCTTTTCCTAGTGGCAGGGTTCTGTTTTCTCTTTCCGGAGACGGCATGGCGAGGGCAGTAGCGGCAAGGAAAAACGACAATCTCTGTGGTGGCGTCGGGACTTGCGAGGTGGCTGGTAAGCTGGCTCTAGAGGCTGAGGCCGAACTGTTCGACATCGGTGCCAGGTTCTCGCTAACTAAGCCAAGTTCTCCCTGCCCTCAACTTTCCTGCTTGTTTTTCCAACACCTCAAATCACTTCAAAGTCTGTATCAAATTAGACAGATAATAATATTAAGTAAACGAGTATCAATATTAAAGTAAATTTATATATATATATATATTCAAATGTATCAAGTAGAACTCAAACAAACTACAATCAAACAAACACCTCTCACAAGTTATAAATCTTTAACCACTCTAAAGTTTGAAATTTCTACCAAAATTAAATAAGACATATATCAATAATAAAGTAAACGAATACCAATATTAAAATAAACTAATATTAAATGAGTACTATTATTAAATTAAATGAGTATTAGTATTAAAATAAATTAGTATACAGATACCAGTATTAAAGTAAATGAGTATCAATATTAACTTAAAGATAAATTATATTTAGCCTCCTATAATTTGATATATTCGTATCTCATCTCATCTATTTTGCAAATCAATTAAAAATTCTACTAGTTTAGCAAAAATTCTACTAGTTTAGCCCTTGAAACCTGAACCAAATTTTTTTTAGCAAAGGACTATGCAAAATGACAAAAATGTCCATAACCTTAAAAAAAAAAACACTCCCCAGCTTCCCCTCCCCTCCCCTCCTCGATTAGACACTTTTATGGTGACCCAATTTTTTCGTACTAGGAAATTATTGCTTTTTATTTTCCGTTTTATATGATTTAATTCAGAAGTTACACTTCTACTTACACACTCAGAAATGAGTACATCATTTTTGGATCTTAATAAATTCATATTTTTAACAATTCTCAATAATATGTCAACTAAGTAACTAAAATATTTTATCATATTTTATGATTAATTAAGATAATTTCACCTTATTTAACAATTATATGAGTATAAAAGAGAAATAGTCTCGATTTGACTAGTGAGTTGACCATTGGACCGGCTGGGCCAGAAATTGAAAACTTTTGGATGGACTCCTTGTTCTGTTTTAAAACATTAAGTTGTTTTAGTGCATTGAACTTGTTTATCGATGTTAAATTTCATTAGCAATTTTGATTCAATTTTGTTCAAATTCGTGGTCAACCTAATCGTGCTGCTCCTTCCATACACTTATAATATTGGCATATTATTATTGCTCCATTCTGATTCGGGCTTTAAAAAGAAACATAAATCAACATAAAAGGCCTCAATAGTCCATGGGCCGAAAACATAAATTAACAACCTGTCGGTGGACCGAAACCAGTGGAAGTTGGAACCAGGGATTTTGACAGTTGACAGGTTTCTGTGTTCACCGACCATTCATCTCAACGACTCTCTCTCCAAAAACTCAACTTCCCTGTACGATTGTCAAACCCTAGCTTACCAAAATCCTCCTCAATCGGAACCCTAAGACCCATCCTCCAAATCCACCACTTAACAAACCCTAATGGGAAGACGGTCATTGAAGAAGAGGAGGAAGTCATCGATGGAGAATACTAACCGAGACCAATTATCCCAAACCCTGCTTACGTCAGCTGAAAAGATTGCGGGGAACGAAGATCTGCTGAGCGAGATCCTGGTGCGCCTTCCGGTGAGGTCTCTCGTGAGGTTCAAGTGCGTGTCGAAGCCGTGGCTTCACCTAATTTCGAGCTCTCACTTCTCTCTCACCCACAGCACCAGGAACTTCCGTTCCCTTTCTGCTTCAGGTTTCCTTTTTCCCACCAGATTTGATTTTGTCGGAGTTGATGGTGCACGTCGTAAATGGAAACCTACTCTTGCATTCATGAAAAAGAAGTCAGAAGTTACGGTACTCCACTCTTGCAACGGGCTTATGCTCTGTTCCACCTCTCTGGGGGAGTACGTATGCAACCCGACCACTAACAAGTTCTTATCTATTCGACCCCCTCCTGTCTCCGGCTACAAATTTGGTTTTAACCTCATTTTCGATCCGTCGAGATCGTCCCATTTCAAAATTGTATATGTTAACGGGGTGAAGCCACGTAATAAACGATCGATGAATCCGCCCACTTATAGTACTCATCTGTATTCATCGATCACTCAGTCATGGTCCTTCCTTGATGAAAGTCCTGGTAGTGCATTCTTACCTAATCCTTCTAAGCATGATCCTCTCAAAAATGGTGTCTTGTGCAATGGCTCCCTATACTGGCTCTGTCATTATCGATGGAAGTTGCTCCGCTTCGAAGTGGACAAACAACGCTTCAGCATCATTACCATGAATGTGGCCTGGAATCTCATGCGCATCCCTTGTCATGGTCATCTCTGGCAATGCAAGGGGAAGCTCTACCTTGCCAAGGAGCTGAATGAATTTACTTATCCGAGAGATAGTATTGCTGTTTATGAAATGGGAAATGTCTGCTCCGAGTGGCTCTTCAAGTACATGGTTAAATTTTCTGATGAGGTATCGGGATTTGACAAAATTGTTGGCTATAGGGAAAAGGTCCGTATCTACATCATTCTTGCTGCCATTGGAGTACAGGAGGATGACATGCTTCTCCTCATCAGGTTGGAATACCACAATTTTCGTGAATCGGATGTCCTACTTTATAGTATCAAGGAAAAGACTGCAACAAAATTGATAGATGACTTCGAAGAAGCGGCTCAACCATTTATAGAGAGCCTGAGTCCAGTAATTTAAACGAATTGTATTCTTTTACTTATTGCTAAATTTCAATTTGGTCTATCCTTGCAAGTGGGACATGTAGTCTTTAATTTATTTTTTTTGATATAAACATGTACTCTTTAATTTGGTCATCTCCGATGTGTTTTTTTTTTTGGGTCCTCTGCTGTAACCGGGTTGCATTTTAACCATCATTGTGGCTAGTTTTATAGTGGAAGTTCAAATAAGGGTGGTGGGTTAAGATGTGAAAAGAGTTTAGGCAGAATATGTAGCTAAACCGGCATCTTCATTCCTGGTAATCGCGAGCCTAGTCTAAAATTCGTTTTTACCTTCGGGAGAGATTGCTTTGATGAATTTATGGAAACACTCATTTTATTAGCATTTAGTTTTGATTTTTTCTACAAATTCAACCATAAGCTTAGTAATCGAAAGCAAGTGAATTACCTTTCAGAAAGAGAGTTTTAAGATTTTCATTTGTGTTCAGTATTGCTCTTTTCTTTGGAGCTCAAACCAATCAAAATGGTACGTCAGCGGCTAAACATTAGATATTCCTTCGAAGTATATATGCAGCAGAATGTGCAAGCAAATTAAATCAGCTTAGAAAATGTTGTAACAAAAAGTTAGTTTATTGACAGTTAGTTTATTGGACTTCGACAATGGTAACTAACTTCTAAAAGAGTATCTTCATTCGACAAATTCTTTTCTGTTCATCTTTTTTTTATTTTGACCACTTAATTCCAAATGGTATTAGATTATATACTATTAGAAGATAATATGCATTAGAACTTGCAACGTAGCAATGCGGATAATTGTTATATGCAATTCCAGGAATTTGGAGTAGGTAGCCATAAAGATTTTGGGAACGTCAAGTGCGTCTCCAAGCACTGGCTTCACTTAATTTCGACCTCTCACTTCGTTCGCCGATCGCCCTTCGCCAGTGGTTACAGATGTCGTGGTTGTTTCTAGGGTGCTCCAACCCATAATATTTCATTCTTTGGTTCGTTTGCTTACAGAGTTCAACAGACTGTGTTCCTCAAATTCTCGATCATGGACGTCCCTTGAAACTCCTGAAGGAGCATTTTTTTTTTCCTTATATTCTCAAGAATGGCGTCTTATGCAACGGCTCCCTCTACTGGCTCTGCGCTAATTATAACTTGATCCGCTTTGAACTGGACAAACAACGGTTTGACATTGTTACTATGAAAGCCGACGATGATCTCAGGGGCAGCTTTTATTTTAAGAATTTGCTCTATCTCGGGCAATGCAAGGGGAAACTCTACGTAGTAGGTAGAGACCTTCATTCCTTAACAGATGTGGTTGTTTATGAAATGGATAAGGACTGCTCCAAATGGCTCGTCAAATACAAGACTTGTTGTAGCAGAAAATTAGGACTATTGTTACACCATACTTGGTGTTGTTGGACGACATGAGGAGGATGACGACAATGACTTGCGGCTGCTCGTACATTTGGAAAATGGTGAAGTTATATTGTACGATATCAAAGAAAAGACTATAGCAACCACGCCCTTCGTGGGTTTCGGTGACAAGGCTCATCCTTTCATATAGAGCCTACGTCCAGTTATTTAAGCAAATCTGTGTTCCGGGATGTTTCGGAGTCCTGAAGAGAACTGTTTGCTTTAACATCGCTTTGTTAAATCTTGTTTTTTATTTTGTTTGGGAAGTTGTGCTCACTTCGGGTACTACAAAAAGCCATGAACTTGTGAAGGTTAATCTAGTTTCTGGATCCTATTTCTTCCTTTAATTTTATATTAATCTCTTCGTTTGATTTCCTGTCACAATTTCAGTCGTCTCTTTCTGAGTTATGTAGTTAAATCTCTATCTACACTACGTACACAAAAAAATTTCTGTGTACTCATGCAGTTAGCTCATTGGAGAACGGGAAGAGCCGGGCAGTGAATGTGAAGAAGAAGAGGAAGTCATCGATGGAGAATACTAACCGAAACCAAGTATCCCAAATCCTCCTTACATGAGCTTAGAAGATTGCTAAGAATGAAGATTTGCCGAGCTAGATCTTGCTACACCTTCCGGTGAGGACTCTTATCAGGTTCAAGTGCTATGACAGCTCCGACTTCTCTCACACCTACTCCAGTAGGAACGCTCACTCCCCATATATTTCACGGTTATTTTTTCACAACCCAAGCCAGAAATTATCTATATTCCCTTACCGAACAAACACGCAATTGAAGATGGTTGTGTAGGTCTTGCACCTGCAACTACACCTTTCCTTGAATTCCTAGAAAACCCACAAGTTGGTATCATCCAATTGTGCAAAGGGCTCATGCTCTCTACCTCTGGCATGTATGACCCTAAAGCCCTTATCACTGTTTGCAACCCCACAATCAAGTTGTTCTCTCAACTTCCACCTACTCCTCCTGTGGTTGGCTTAAGTTCCACCTATAACCTCGCTTTCAATCCTTCGAGGTCACCTCATTACGTTGTTGTGCCTGTTTCTATTGAATTTAAAGTAAAGAACAAGTGATCAAATGAACAAATGAACAAATGGCCAACACATTTTATTCATAAACTTGCATCTTCTTATAGTACGAGGATTGTAACAATATTGAAATCAGAAAACTGAAATTGAACTGAACTTCATCTAAGAATAAAGTTGATTAAAGCTTGTTGGGATTAAGCATGTAATTAACATATAATTACATAATTAATTAAGCTTAATTAAACGTTAATTAAGCATAATTAAGGAACCTTACTTGTTGATGCGTAGGTCAGCAAAGGCCGTAACGTTGTTGGTGAGTAGCGGGTCGAAGTCCGATCACGTTACGACAACGAACCGGAGCTTAATTCCACGACTGGACCTAACTGACTAACTATGCAAACTACGAGTAACTGATTCGAAATTGGCCTTTTCTGTGTGTAAATTCTCGGGGAAAACTTACAAATTGGTCACCCCGAACTTCCCTATTTATAGGGATCAGTCCACCGACTCAGCCGCCGACTGGGCAGCCACGTGTGTGCCACATGTCACGTGGCGCACATGCAAGCGCCACGTGGCACACGTGGCACCAACCAACCTATGCCATTTGCCACGTGGCACACGGCACCAAGCAACCCATGCCACTCACCACGTGGCATGCCACGTGGCACCCACATGTCGGGTTGCATGGTAGTCCACGTCATCGCCACGTTAGTGCCACGTCAGCGCTGACGTGGGTTGCTGAGTTGGTGGCTGACATCATGCTGACATCAGCCGGGTCAAACGGACTGGGCCGGTCCGTTGACCGGTCCAACAATCTCCCACTCATCTTTTATTGATCATAATCAACAATAGATGAAATAAGGGCCCATGTCCCAAATTATTTACACACAATCATTATTGATCACAGTCAATAATGTACAGTTAATGGTTTATTTAGGCAGTCGTGCGATCAGCACACGTCGAGTCCGTTAAGCTAAAAAATTCAGAAGCATCGACAGACGAGCGAGCTAAATAGTAGCATCTCGACATCTCACATATAAGGTGTACTTTTACCCCAGGACTCATATCACAATCCATTGTTCACACAATGATTTCAAACAATTATATTCGTGTTCACTATTGTACTTTTCAATACAATAGGTGCACCTGAACAACGAAACTCGAATTGTGATGTACAGAGTTCCTTCTCCCTTAACAATACTCTTTCCATAATAACTTAGCCTGCTTTTCTAATAGTCCTACCAGGTCGAATCAATATGTCATAACCTCTTCATGAACTAACTAAGATAGCAGCACTAAATTATACTTCCAGAATATGTTTAGGATCTTAAGAGTATATATCGGGAACCACAGTTCTTGAAACGCGGTCTCACACTAGGGATTATGAAATCAATGAACATTTTAATCCCATCCGATGGTCGAACAGCACACAAGAAAGTCATTCTCGTGTTATAGTGTATATTCCTTTCTATAGGAACACATGTTAATTAACACCATACTAGAGTCATAGCCATAGCTTAACTATAGGCTACAAGACAGACGGTATGATAAGTTCCACTTATTTTTATCATATGGATTACAAAGAAATACAAATACAGTAACTCATTACTGCATTCCAACATAAATCTTGCTCTCATAGCAAGACGGCATTATCGCCGTAGGATATTGCACATCTAAAATATCCAACAGCTGCCTCAACTCAATCAAGAATTAACACATTTGACTCCCACTGAGGTAAACACCCGTGTGAGTGGGTTACTTTTCTGTCTAACATGTTACGCAAGTTTTTCATATTGCCCAAAAACAAGAAACTAATACATTTATTAATAAAACTGTCGCAAACTTAATGACTTTACATGTTTCTCGAACACTTCTCGAGATAATGCTTTGGTTATTGGATCTGCAACCATATCTTGTGTAGATATGTGTTCCATACACAACTCTTTGTTTTTCACTAAATTTCTAACAAAATAAAATTTAATGTCTATATGTTTAGCCCTGCTATGGAAATGCGGATCCTTAGCATAAGCTATAGCCGCTTCATTGTCGCAGAACAAACGCACTGGTTCTACTGAGTTGGTCAGGGACAGGTGATACAAGAATCTCTTCAGCCACACCACTTCTTGTGCAGCATGAGCTGAAGCTACATACTCGGCTTCCATTGTTGAGAGGGATATGCAAGTCTGCTTCTTGCTACTCCATGAAATGGCAGCCCCTCCTAACAGGAAAACAAAACCAGATGTAGACTTTTTCTTATCTAAATCACCTCCCCAATCAGCATCAGTATATCCCTTCAGCTTCAGGTCTTTACCTTGATAGCATAAGGAGTATTCTACAGTGGCATTCAGATATTTCATAATTCCCTTAACGGTTATCCAGTGAGATAAGCCAGGGTTAGATTGATATCTGCTAACTATGCCCACAGCATAGCAAATATCTGGTCTCGTACACAACATTGCATACATGAGACATCCTACCGCATTGGCATAAGGAATCTTTTCCATATTCCTTATTTGCTCAACTGTTTTTGGACATGCATCTTTATTCAAATTATTTGATTAATGGAACATACTTAAGATTACTGTTATTACAACCGAAATGTTCTACTACTTTATAAATGTATGTCTCTTGTGAAAGAGACATAATTCTTTTCGAACGATTCCTCGAAATTTTCACTCCGAGTATGTAATCAGCCACTCCCATGTCTTTCATATCAAAATTGGAAGAAAACCAATTTTTGATTTCGACAAGTAATCCCATATCATTTGAGGCTAGAAGAATATCATCAACATACAAAGTGATGATGACAAACTTCTTACCTGATCGCTTAACATATATGCAGTTATCTTCGTCTATCATAATAAAATTATTTGACATGATAGTATTATGAAAACGAATATACCACTGTCAAGATGATTGCTTAAGGCCATAAATTGACTTAATCAATTTGCAAACCTTTTATTCGCAGTCTGATGAGTGTGAAAACACTCATCTTTTGTGTGTGTTATTGGAGTCTT